>JAQZBX010014286.1:0-38825 GCA_029593785.1 Cabassous unicinctus
AGTAGATATTTTTGTAAAGTCCTTATGATTAGATTCTTCTCCCTCAAATTTCTTTTATGCCTGAGGGTTGGAAAAAACTCTCAGGGTATAATTTTTGTGTCTGCCATTCATTATGACAGCGTTTTCAGCTTTCTATAGATTTCTGATCTGTGCAAAGATGCACATATAAGAATAAAGGAGATCCAGCTTGGAGCAGTTCATTGTACTTGAGGTCGTTGATCTCACAAACACACCATCATCACACAGAATACGTGGAGTCAGCGAAGGTGGAGTTTGTTTCTACTGTGGCTGCTCAAGGTGGAGAGCAGGGCTTGCTTGGGCGCATGATGGTTTTGGACACTGTGCTAAGCATTTTACATAAATGTTATTATTTAATCCGTAAAATAACCCTAGCAGATAGGGGGCTTCCTGATCCCCATTTGATAGCTGAGAAGCCCGCGCTGAGGCTTAGAAACCCTGGGTGGGGGCTGCGCCTGGGCCCCCGTCCTCATCTGAAAGTCACCCAGACTCCTCCCCTCAACGCAGCCAGAGGCACGTTCACCAGGGAGCACAGCTCATCGTCGTGCTCCACTCTTGAAAAGAGCCGGCCGTTAGAATATGCCCCGGAGATTGGGGGAACGTGTTGGCGACCACAGAGCTTCGGCTGTGCCCCTGCAGAGGGCCAGCTCCTTGGGAAGGACACGTGTTGACCTTCCACCCCCAGGCAGCCCCCAGCCCCTTGCTCAGCCGAGGAAGACCTTGGCTTCAGCCTGGGGGGCCACTCTGCAGGCAGAGCCCTGGTTCTGACCCTTGACCCTGCTCTTCCCAGAGTCCCATTCGGCAAGTCCCCTAACCTCTTGGAGTCTCGGCTTTTCTCATCTCTGAAGATGGGGATGGAATCTGCTTCCTGTGGTTGTTGTGAAAAGAAGTGAGAAAATTATTGTGAAAGTGTTTTGTAAACTGTAATTAATACAAATATAAGCAATTAAGCAAGTTCCGATTGAAATGAATCGCCCAGTCCCAGAGGCCTCCAGCCACCCATTCTCCAGACCCGGGCCTGGGCTTCCCGGCAGTCCCAGGGCCCCTGATTTCCGAGTCCATAAGGGGCAGTTTCCCTGGGAATGCTGAGATAAAGGCGACCTGGAAATACTCGAGGACCTCCGGGTCAAAACTCCACACAGCCGAGAACCCCCGCTGGCCCTGCTCCGAGGCGCCGCTGCTTGCTGGGCCCGACCAGGAGGTGCTAGTTCAGCCTCACGTTACAGGCGAGGAGCTGAAGGGCACGGAGGCTGCTGTGACTCCAGGGCACGACAGCCAGGCTGCCGATCCTGAGGGCGGCCTCAGGCTGCGCTCAGGAAGCGTCAGGAGCCTTGCGTTGTGGGGAGCAGCTGTGCATCCTCCCTGCTGGGCCCCCATCAGGAGCTAACCCTGCCCCCGCCCACCCTCACCCCACCTCAGTCACCCCGGCTGCGCTTTGTGCCCCGCGAAGCTGACCCTCCCGAGGGGTCGGTGCGTGCAGTGTGGGCGCCCCAGGCCAGGGGTAGAACTGTGGGGTGGGCAGCTGGATGGAGAGGAGGGCTTTGGGTTTCATGCTTTACTCAGTTTTTCTTTTTTATTAGGATGAACCGTTTTGCAGCCACAATCCAGTGGCATTTCGTGTAATAACAATGTTGTGCAACCATCGCCCCTCTCTGTTTCCAGACCATTCTCACCGCCCCCAGAGGAGCCCCGTGACGAGGAATCTGGAAGCTGTGAGCTGGGAAGTATATAACATGTAGCCCCCTCCCCACCTCCACCCCCTAGGCAAGTCCACCAGGCCGCTCGGTATTGCTTTTGGGAGAGTGAATTCCATCGAAGGAACCCGAAAGGGAGTCACATCTGGTCCCCAGCAGACCGACAGGAAACCTGGGGGTTTGCAGGAGTCCCCAGGAGGCCGCTGGACCCTCCCAGGCTGGGAAATTGAGGGCTCGGGAAGCCAAGCGGCCCCAGCTGACATCTGGGTTACATAAGCCGCTTGTGTGCATGAAAGGAGCTTTCTCCAGCCCAGCACAGAGCGTTCCTCGCGCATCGGACGCCTTCCTCAGAGCGGCACCCATTGTACCTAGAGTTGCCAATTGTCCATGAAGCCACGGCTGCTTCCCTCTCGGCTCTGAGGTGGTCTCCGGGTGGATGCCCCTCGCTGCCGTCTCTGCCTTGGGCAAAGCCGGCGAGGAGGAGGTCGGCGCAGGAGGGGCCCAGGGCTCCAGCCAGGCTGGCGGGGCCTCCAGCGACAGAGGAGGCCTCTGCTGCCACAGCCAGGCGAGGCGCACGCCGTGCCCACCCCCCTTCTCCAGGCCCACTCACGCCTCCTCTGGAGGCAGGGCCACGTTTAAGAAAATTCCCCTCATAGCACATTTCTGGCATTTCTTGGTCGCTTCACAGAAAAGTCGCTTTGAAGAACACTTCTATTCTTTAAAGCAAGGTCCACCTATGTCTTCCCAAGATTGTGTTTTATTGACGATTCCCTTATATTGTGATAATTTAATGGACAATCTGCCTTGCTGGGAATGACAGCAAATATAATTATTGACGGGGATAAAAAAAAAAAAAAAGATGCACTTTCTGAGACCCATTTGGCAAAGTAAATCCAGCTTCTTTATAAGCAAAGAATGTAATGACTTTTCCTCTATTTTTAGTCAGGCATAAATCCCTTTAATAGGTCTGAGCTCAAAACTCCATATTTGTCTTGTTCTGAAGTTAAATCTATGCGATAAGTTTAAAGGACAGCATATTTGTCCAACGCTACGCGCAGAGGCCCCCAAGTGGGGAGAGAGCTTTCCAGGACCTTGGGTGACATGGCAAATCCAGAACTGGGCCCTTCAGATATATCAAGGGTCCTGGGAAGAGACCAGATGGACACACAAATCCTGTTGAGAGCCTGGGAAAACTAGTTCTGATGTACAGTAAGGAGGGTTGGGAGGAGAAGTGCCTGAACTGAGCCCCCAGGAAATTTGAATGAAGGCTCAAGGGAGGGCGGGAGGTGGCCATATAGAAACGAAAGATGGAGGAAAAGAAAAGAGTGGTAGCAAAACCCTAAGCCTCCTAATCTGAGGATATAATGTTTAAAAAGTCTTAGCTCCATTTGAGGGAGAGCCCTTCCTCTACCCAGGATGTAGGGCGAGCGAGGTGGTCCCAGCCTTGCAGTCAGAGGAGTGGCTGAGTGGGCTTCCTCAGCAGCCGAGGTCAAGGCCACCACCCACCCCAGGGTCACATGAGGGCCGCCCACGTTGCCAGGCCCCACAGGAAGGCAGGGACACGGGGCCTGGGAAAAGTGACCGGGGAAGTGGAGTGCACTTGCCCCCAGAGGCAAATGCCCAGGAGGCCGCGCAGGTGAGTGACTCAGAGCCCTGCCAGGAATGTGGCCAGACGTTGAGTGTGTAGGTAGCAGCAGCCCGGCAGCACCTTGAACACGCCTGGCAGGTTGTTGGGGCTCAAGAGCCCCACCCATATGTTCTACCACTGGGCCGCAAATTTAGCACGAAGGAAAAGCATCGCAGCACAGGATGTCTGCAGGCCAGAGGTCTCCCCAGTGTCGCTTTCAGGAACGGACCAGGGAGGTGCTGGCATCGCTATTTAGGAAGCGTCCCTGCAGCTCACCTCCTCTGTCATCCACCCAGACCACCTGCGGTGCGGGCAGCAGATGCCCTCTGCGCTGCTGGCGAACAGCCCCGTCCTCGCCCATGCGCTCTGCACTGGGGGACAAACCACGCTAGACCCCCGGTGCCTGGCAAACAGCCAGGAAGGCAGGCACGGTGCTGTGCGTGATGGGATGCTCTGGGCTTCTCAACGTGCCGGAACTTCTCGTTCTGTCCACGCTGTCCCTTGGGGATGCAAGCGAGGCTGAGCTGTTAGGCCTAGTTTTCTCTCTGAGAAATCAAGCCACAGAGGATCTCGGCCGCTTGCCCGGGGTCAAAGCCCCTGCACTAGAACAAGCTCCCTCGGCCCTCGGCTCCTCTTCGGTTGGATCTTTCACGGCCCACCCTCCCCGCTGTGGGAGCGATCTAAAGAACGTCCTTTTGAAGGGTGCTTGGGTGGTCATAAATAATCTGTGTTTTTTTAATCTCCGTAAATGTAAAGATTGCAATGTACAGAGACTATCTTCCGTGAGCTGCGCCTTATTGACAGCACAAACTAATAGAGATGCCGAGTCAAAACCCTGTCGTTGAAGCTTCCCTTAGAGCCTTTTAAAAAGGACCTTTGCCACCTTCAAGATCTTGAAACGCCTTAGTCTTCTCACCTGAAGCCTAAGGAACACGGCCCCGAGGCTTTCGATGGGGTCACCAGGTGTGTCTCGGCACGACCACCACCGACCTGGGTGTTTGTTGGGAGGCCATGAGCAGCTCAAGTGCCGTCTTAGCCTCCTTTCTCAGCTGGCTGTTTTGGTGCGTGTGGAGTAGACATATGCAATGAGATTTTTCTGACTAAATCACCGTAAGGCATCTGCTCCAAACTTTACATTCTAAGCTTTCACGGTTTGAATGGTAACGAGCACCTCCCTTTCAACCTACCACCATTTTCTTTCCCTGAAGGGAAGAAATTGACCCCCGACTGTCCTTCCACTAGTATGTCCAAGAACCAAATCCTTCACAAAGTTCCTTTTTTTTATGTGAAGATAGAACCATATCAATCCAAATCTAAGAGAATTGTATATTCAGATGAGGACATTTATGCAGATTTCCTGTTTAATTGAGATACAGGGAAATCTAGATTGATCACAAAAGTAGTTTCTATTCTTCCATACAGTACTGAAAACAACACATGGTACCTATGCCATCACCAGCGCCTGAAGGCCGCTAGTATACTCAGTAATTGAAACAAACAAAACAAAACAAAAAACAAAACAAAATCCCCAAAACTACTGAATAGTTTTGTTTAGATTTTTATTCCTAAGGCCATTTGTTCAAGTCCAGATCTTCTGCCTTAGTGAATGAAAATGTATCTGTGGTTTAAAAAGGGTTCAGCAAACACATTTACATGTGATGATAACTTCCAACAAGGCAGAAACTTCCAAATACATATATAAGAAATAATGACTAACAAATAAACCAAACCAAACCATCCTAAGTGAAACAAAATTAAAACTTGTAAAGCAATACCTTTTCCTCCCTACTTCATCCTCAGTACCAGTGACTTCTTCCTGGAAGGATTCTGCACTGGCTGTTGTCCATTTGCCCCCTCCCCACCCCCACCCCCACCCAGATCCCTTCCCCCCACTCCTCTGCCCTGCACTGTCCCCAGGAAGTTGACCCCTGCAGACCACGTTGCCCTCAAACCCAGTCTGGCTGGCTTCTAGTTGGGTTCAGCCAATGGGAGAGACTGGCGGGAAACGGGAGGGCAGAGAGAGAAAGAGAAGTTGGGGTGCTTCTTCCCCGCCTGGGGAACTTTGGGGCCAGGTCTTTAACAATAGTAACCGGGTCCCACACCTCCAGCTCTCACTTGCTCTGGTGGCACTGTCTTCGCTTCTTGTCCCCTTTAGCCCCAGAGAGGTACTGGCTTTGCAGCATTTTAACAACATCTTTTGTTGGTTCCTTAACATGCCCACAGCTCTGTATCTGGTCCTATCTCCAGAATCTCTTCACGTGAACCATCTGGCATACATTCTGTCCGTCTGTGTGGACCTGGACAGACAGAGATTGGCCTTACTGCCCAACAGAAGTCAGCCAGCTCCCTCCACTGCCTCGTCCTCGGTGATCACTGCATTCCTGTTGGTTGCCCGCTAGACTGTGGGCTCAGCCAGGACGAAGCTGCATTTGCCTCTCAATGCCAGAACCCAGCCACCTGTCAGGACTCGAAGAGACAGCGCCAGCGTTTCGTGAATGAAAGAAGAGAGTCAACGTGTCAATAAGAAATCAATATTTCTTGAGTGAATATGTAAATGCAGGTTAAATAGACAAGGTCTGAATGCTCTTCAGTGACAAAAGCCGTGTCCCCTTCACTTTTCACATTTGTCTGCACATTCTTCAGGCACCTGCAGTAAGCCAGGCAGGGAGCTGGTGACAGGGCGAGCACCGCGAACAAAAGACACTCAGGGCCCTCAAGGATTGGAATTCAGCTGGAGAACCCGGCAAGAAAATGTGGGACTGTGACCCAGTGTGATAAGCATCCGAGTGTGATAAGGATGCTTCATGAACATCCAGAAAAACCCCACCCCAGCTGGGAGTGGGCAGCTGGGGACAGTCTAAACCAGGGCTGGCAACCTCAGAAGTCTACAGGACCAGGCAGGTAATATGAATGGGCTAATCCAGCCAGGGCGCAGCTGCAGGGAACTGGAGGGAGTCCGCCTTGTCTGCAGCCTCAGGGACTGGAATCCTGCGGCCAGCGGGGCCAGTGCTGTTCCCATTTTTGAAGAAAAGTCACAAATCTGGCGTTTTATTTTTAGATGTCCAGGCCTAATTCAAATATATAAAAACACTGAGGGAATGGTATGGGTAGATGCCCAAAAGAAAGACCGATCCTGGCAGGCTGAGAAGTGAAGGGAAATTGAGCGTAGCTGATGCATAGACTGCGAGGGGCAAGTGCAGTCGATGAGGCTGGGTGGTGAGCAGAAGCAGGTGAGGAAGCGTTTTGCAGGCCAAGGGTGGTGGGCACCGCTGGCTGCCGTCCCCTTGCCACTGGAATCTCTAGGTTGTTTAACTATTTAACTACCAGGCAATCAGTGTGTGATTAGCCCCTCCCCAGCCCAATCATGGTAACGACCTTTCCAGGATTAGTTTAGCATTGGCAAGAAAGTGGGAACGAGTGCTTTCTACAAAGATTTTTCCCGTGATTAAAAGAGTTGCATAGGAGCAAACACCCCTCTGTTTTCTGCGGACATTTGGTATCAGAACAACAACTAACCTCGGGACGGTCCCACGTGCTGGAAAGGTAGAGCAGACAGATGGAGAAAGCCTGCCTCCCTTACCATGTCCACGTGGTCAGGCTGTTGAAAGCCCCTCTTCCTGGAACTTCTGGTTGCAGGAGGCGTTATGTTTCCTTATTGCTGCCCCACTGTGAGTTGCATTGTGTGATAATTACTGCGGGAAGTGTAAGAAGTCAATCACCAGGTTTGAATGCTGGAATTTTATCCCGAGGGCTCTGGAAAGCCATTGAGGGTTTTAAGGAGAGAAGCGTCATATTCAGATTTAAGTTTAGAAAGATGGTTCTGGCTGCAGTGAAGTTAAGTGATAGAGTCAGGCAAGAGGAGAAGCAGGGAGAAATGCGGACCTTCCGTTTCCCAAAGAAGCTGTCCGTGCCTTGAGGTTAGGAATCGCGTTTCATCAATCTGTCACAGTGCTTGTCATATGGCTGGCACTCAAGATTTATTTGGTGAGTAAGATGAATTGCTGGTTGGCAGTCCCTTTCCGTATTACAGGAAATAGTTATAGGTTTCTTCCCAAGAATTGCCAGTTACCTTTTTTGTCTTCTTAAGGCACACGGTATTCCTGTAGCAAGAATGGGTTACATAATTGATGGGTTCCAGCGAAAACTGAGTATATGGAGCCCTGTATTAGTCAGCCAGAGGGGTGCTAATGTGAAATACCAACAATGGGTTGGTCTTTATAAAGGATATTTATTTGGGGTAGAAGTCCACAGATACCAGGCCATAAAGCATTAAGTTTCTTCTCTCACCAAAGTCCATTGCCACGTGTTTGAACTGGCTGCCAACAATTTGCCAGGGTTCAGGCTTCTTGGGTTCCTCTCTTCCCGGGGCTGCGTTTCTCTCCGGGCTCAGCTCGTCTAGTTCCTCCGCAAGGTCAGCTGTAGACGATCAGGCGAATGGCTCTCTTCTCTTCTCCTGGGGCCTTCTCTCCAATATCAAAACTGCTTCTCAAAAACTGCTTCTACTCTGTTCTTTGCCTTGCCTTTTATATTCGATTCCCCACCCACCAAGGGGTGGGGCTCAACACCCTACTGACTGGCCCAGTCAACGCCCTAATCATAACCTAATCATGTCCAGATTAACAGATCAGTTTACAAGCATGATCCAATTATATTTTTGGAATTCATAACTACATCAAACTGCCCAACGGCCACAAGCCCCTTGTTCAAAAAGGACAAAAGTGGCATGAAAGGGACTCAAGTCTAAAGCTTTTACCTTTATTGCACATATCCTCTGCTCATGCCATGCTCCGTGATCCCACTTACGAAACACAAGTTCAAAGATAAACCTAATAAGAATTTAAAGATGGCGGCAGCAGAGTATTAAATCAGATGGTGCCTATCTGAGTGTGGGCTCCGTGAGACCGCACAGGTGGCACACCCATGGGCCACAGGTCACAGGCCCACGTGCCGGGGCCATGAGCTTCCAGCTGCGAGGGGCACAGTGAGAAAAGTGGGAAGGGAAGAAAGGGGGCACCCAGCGCTGGGTTTCTAGGGTGCTGACAACAGTCTAATTATTGATCTGAGTGGTTTTATAATTACAGTTCACTGTCAATGTCTGTTTTTGTGCACTTTTATCTAGGCACATTATATTTTCCAATTATAAAAATTTAAATGAATGATAATGCTGAATTCATCTCAGGTCTAATGAATTTTCTAAACGTCCCTCTCCAGGGATCTTTTCCTTTGTTTCCTTGATTATCTCAGCTATTTCTGCCTTCTCATTCATCCCCTTCCACCGGGGCACTCACTTCCCAGGAGGAGTTCAGACCCGTGAGGCCCAGGCCGCACACTTCTTTATGGGCCTGTAGCACATTAAACAAGCCTGGGACATGTTCAGGGATGAAGAAAAGGATTCATTTTCCAAAAAGCATTGACAGGCCAGGGAAAAGCTGTATCACACATCGAAAAGCACAGCCAGATCTTTTCAGTGCACCAGCCATGCCTGCCCTGTCCCCATATGGCTGAGTTTGTTCTGTTTACGCCTCGCTCTTCAATGGACGGAACGACCTCCCTCTCCAAGAGCACCAGGATGGGCAGTCACCCCAACGGACTCCTCGCTGGTGTGACCCAGTGCCACTCCTCCACCTGCGGCCACAGTGGTGTTACTCCTGCCCGTTTGGACCCTGGCTAAAAAGGGCTCCTCCTTGCCCACTAAGTGAGTTATTAAGTGGTAAATACAAAATGAGGGGGCTGGACTGTGGCAGAGTCTTCACATCAAGTTATGCACACACAAAACATACTGCTTACCGAGCACGCATTAGCAACATGCCATCCATCTAGGATATTTTTTTTTCTCCTCTTACGTTAGCCTTTCTGGAATTAGGATGTGCCTGGCCATCAAGGACAGCTTCCACTCTTTGTCCGCGGTCATGGCAGTTGCTACTGCCTACACAGGGATGATTGCGTCGAAAGTACCAGCATCGGGAAGTACCAGCCCAGGCCCAGTGGTTTCTATGCCTCTTAAAAAATGCTGCGTCACCAATGTGCTTGATGGTCCTACTTGTATGACTTGGATGCGGAAACATCAACTTCTCTGAATCAAAAAGTGATACGGGAGGCTCAGACTGCTTGTGAAGAAGTTTTAGGAATGCTGAAACCATCTCACTAATATTTTCCATTTTATGAATGAGCAAGAGGGTTATATGATTAAAGAATTACGTCAATTAAACCTATAAAAGCTGTATTAGTAAGTGAGCATACATAATTCTAAGAGCTAAGAAAGAATTTTGTCGTAGCTCATTGGCAGCATTTTCCTTTCTTGGTGGTACCTAAAGTAATGGTGCATTTTTCATCAACGACATCCTACCTCTGTGAGATCTGGCCTCAGCCTTCCTTCACGCTCTCCTTCCTTATAGAAAAAGGCCCATTTGACAGGCTCAGCTTTGAAGAGGAGAAATTGTGTTTAGCAACTTCACCTATGATCAGTTGTTAGGATTTACTCCACGCCCTGTACTGTTCTGGGCACTGGGTTTAGATCTCAATGAGCATGTGGCTTATTGGTCATGTACCAATAATGCAGAACCTTGGGGAGAAATACGAGCTCTGGACTAGGGAGCTGGGTATCAGGGTTCTAGTCTGAACACTGCACTGGGCAAATTGCATCACTTCTCCGGGCCTCATCTGTAACATGAGACGTTTGAATGACACCTCTGAGGTCCTGACCAATGTTCTAGATCAGTGAAAATGATTAGACAAATAGAATCAAGGTGAGGCCTCCACGGCTGTAGCAGAGGCATTGCTTACGTGCTGCAGATGGGTTCCTCTCCCTCCATCCCTCCAGGCAAACATCTCAGCTACATCTTCCATGTCCCCTGCAGATAAGCGGGGCTAGATGACTGATTTCTGGCCAAGTAAACGGTCAGAAATTGTGTGGGCCACCTTCAGGCCTGGCCCTGCAATATCACAGAGAGGCCCCCACTCTCCTTGCCCTTCCCCATGCCCTTGGAGACGTGTTGAAGATGGCGGTGCCACAGGATGGAAAGTGCTTGGTTCCTGGGTCGCTGCATGGGGAGGTGCAGCCTGACCCACTGCGACTGTGATGCCAGCCAGAGTCAAATCGTCATCGTCTTATGTTGCTCAGACTTTGTTTTGTTTTTAATTGGATAGCCAGCCTTCCTGAATTAAAACAAAAAGCAAAGTAGGAGTTCAATAAGCATTGAGAGACACGAAAGATCAGCGGGGAGGTCATGGACGTGGGGCCTGAAGTCACAGGCGAAGGCAAGGGCAGAGCTGCCAGTGCTGGGGCAGCATCACGGTTCAGAATTTGGAGATTTGGATTTGGTTTGTTCTGGGAGCTGGACACGAATATTTGATGTTAAAATCCACCTCCACGCCACCCCCACCTCCATCCATCCATCCAAAGATTCTCCATCATCCATTAGTATCACCAGAAAATAATCTGCAAATGACTCTGAATGGATCCGGTAATGTGGAAAGAAAAGATGCATTACTGCAAAGAAGCCAGGGCAACGCCCGGCCTGGGTGTATTAACCGGCAGGTGCTGCCCGTGGAAGCCAACCTGCGGGAGCCTTCAACAGCATCAGCTAGCAAACCTGGGCTGGGGAGGGGAGGCCAACAGGGCTCGACGAGCGTGCGTGAAATCCCAAGGGCGAGTCCTGCGGGGTCTTCCCAAGAAGGAGGACCCCCTCCCCACCCACTGTGCAGTTAAGAGGCAGCCCGAGGGCCAGGGAGGACCCCCTCCACCAAGCCAAAACGGGTCACTGGGTTCATCCCCCGGGTACCAGGCAGGGTGGGGGAGAAGGCATGGAGAAGAAGGGAAGAAAGCAGGAATCAGGTGCAGAGGAGGGAAAGAAAAGGAAGAAGCTTTACCTTGACTCAGTAGACAGAAGCTGGTTCAAAATCCGAAATAAGGAGCAATTCTTCATTCCTTCCTAAATGGTTCAGAGAAAAGCATGCAAAAGGTCAGGTGACCTTTTCTCCATGACCAGTTGATCCCCTTGCATTAGTAAGAAGGGTCAACGTTTAGCCAGATTGTTTTCCCTAATCTACGTACGAGCCTCTGAGTTCCTGGAGCTTTGGGGAGAGATTTCAGTGACCTACACAAGAATTTTCAGGCACTCGATTGTAACCTCAGACCCAGAGACAAAGGTGCGAATGAGCAGTGCTGGAACACAAACAGTGATGGTACAGTGATTGGCCTTTACAAGAGTGGAAAATGGTGTAAGGGCAGTAGATTGGGACCAGGCCCTGGTGCAGGATGCCAGGCAGATCCCTCGTGGGCTCCGGCCTCAGGGCCTTTGTGCCTGCTGTCTCCCCCAGCTGAGTGCAGTGCTGGCCCCTCACTTCTTTCAGTCCTCTACTCACATGTCCCCTCCTCAGAAGGCCTTCTCTGACCACCATTAGCGAAATGCTCCCCCAGGAAACTCCATTCCCTTACCCTACATTAATCTTTCTTTATGACATCCTTTTCCCAATCTGATGGTAAATTATATATTTGGGGGCATCGGCTTTTTTGTTTTTTGATAGGTACCTGGAACACAGCAGAGTTCAACAGCTACTTCCTCGCTGAGCAGTCCTGCTTGCTGACTCACATCTGTAACTGGGAGCCACCGGGAGGGCTCAGGGAGAAGGGGTAGGAGACCCAGAGTCATCAGTGAGGGCCATGGGGGGGTGGGGCCGCAGGGGCAGGACTGCAGGGGCAGGACCGCAGGGTTGATTGGCACCTGCTGCCTAGTCTAGGGGGTTGAGCTCAGCCAGCAGGGCCCATGGAGGCCAGGTCAGAAAGTGATCTGGGCCAGGGTGGAGAGGCCCTATCTAAGCAAGGTGGGCTGCAGCTCCGTGCCGAGGGCTAAGGGAAGGGGGGCTGCAGGCGACCAGGGACCCTCTGCCCACTGCCACCCACCCCCTGGGCTCCGCAGCAGCCTCGCTGCACCCACCCTGCCCTGCCACCTTCCTGGTCCTGTGTGGAGCTGAGAAGAGTTCACTGGGAGAGGAGTGAGCGAGTAACAAATAAGCCCGCAGGCTGATACGTGGTTAGGCAGTGTACTTCAGACACTCCTTAAATTTGCACTCGTGGCACAATTTCTCTCGGTCCATTAAGCAAAACTTGACAGAAAGGAGCCCTCCCTCTCCTTTCAGATTGGAGATTCTGCCAGGCCTGGCAATGCCAGGATTCTTTAAAATCACATTTTAAATCCTAACTGTGAGCTCTTAAGCGAGGGCCCTTAGTGGCGTGCCAGGGCCCAGCATGCAGGGCAGCCGTCCATCTGAGTCGCCTCCCACACCCCAGGCCGAGACCTCCTTGCCGGAAGGCCCCAGGAGTACAGCACACGAATGGACGGGACTTTTATTAAGGTGCTGCAGTGGTGACTGGCAAAGGGGTCCGAACCCAGAAGTTGCCCCCCAGTGTGATCCTACAAGCCCTCTGTCCCCTCCCTCCCTCAGTCCCTCCTCTCTGCCTCTGTCTCTCTTTCCAAGCAAATAAATGAGCATCCCTGAGCATCTTGGATCTGCATCACCCAGTTGCTGGAATATGACACAGAACGACGGGCACAGCTTTATTTTTCCCTACAATGTGTATTCCTGTGTAATAATCTCCTTCCCGTTTCCTTGACTCTCTTCCAGACAAATGATGACAAACATGATACCAACAGCACGCGCAGAGGAGGTGGTCTTTTATTCTTAAAATATCCTTAATTTCCTTCCAGGTGCGACTTTGAAACTGGTGCCCAGCTGGGGATTCCAAGTGAAGCAAAAACAGATCACAACCGTAAACACCGGGTTCAGGGGACACGGCTGTGCTTAAAATGGTAAAACAATGATAAGCAGGGACCTCCAGGTTTTCACTTACCCCTGGAAGAATTGTCTGATTATGGTTACGACAGAGCACGACCAGGGTTTTAACATGTCTAATTGTGCCTGTTTTGAAGTGGTGCCACTTTATTCTAGCAATAGGGAGAAAATAATACTTAGTTTTGTGTTTATAATAGTTTTCTTCCTAAGGGACTATTTGGATTTCAGAAGCGATTTCTCACGCAGAAGAGATAGAGAAATGCCAGGGAATTATGCAGAGTTCCGTTTTTGAGACCACTCAGGATAATTTAGTCACTAAAATGACCAGAGCTTCTGGCTCTGCTACCTAGACCCTTTTTACGCAAACAGAATTTTTGCACAAATTATTCCAAATCCCGGAACGTTCATTCCTCGGTGGTTTCTAGTTCACTTTGAAGCAGGAATTGAGTTCAAAAGCCACCTCGCTTCAGTCTGTGCATACAATAGCGCCCCCTGCACACCGCCTTTCTGACCAGCTGACCTCGCTGGTGCCGCTGGAAAGTCGCACCGTTAGGGCTTGTGTCCACAAATCCCGGTGCCTTGGCCCAGACAGTGTGTCATCGGGTACAAGCTGAGGCTTAGGGAATCAGCAGCTCCTGCACTTGCCACTGGCCTTCGACTGTTGCCTGGCCTGATAAAACGGGCTTTTCCTCCCTTCCAGGATGATGGAACTGCTGAATAAAACGAGACAGTGCACCGGGCTACGGCGGTGAGAGCCTACCAGGTAGACGGGCGTAAAGAGTGTCTCCCAGGTCACTCAAATTAAGGGAGAGTTTCCAGCAGAATGGCAGGAGGCCAGGGACAAAGAAAGCCAAAGGCACATGGAGAAGACCCTGCACTGTGGGGAGACGGGCAGTGCCAACGGCACAGTCGCTGTGCAGACACCAGCTGCGCTGGCCGTGCACCTCGAGTGACGGCAGAATGGAAAGCCTCGCCCAGCAGGCAGGATCTGTCGGATGTGGGGGCGTGTGGGGATCTCCCAGGCCTGCTCGGGAGAGCCGCACTGCGAGGTCACAGCCGTTGGACCCCCTGGAAGGAAGAGCCATGGGCACCCTAGAAGATCCTGCCATTCCGAGAGGCCCTTTCCTTCCACGGGAGAGCTCGCCGTCTGCCCGGCCGTGCCAGCGCTCCACCACCTTCAGCGGGCGGAAGAGCCGGGATTGCTGTCCCCCACTGCCTTCCACAACAAGACAAAAAGCATCCAGGATTTCTGGGAAGAAAGCCGCCTTCCGGGACACTAATGAGGGCCGTTATAGCTCGACTATAGTACTGCTTAATGCCAGAAAAAAAAAAAATGTAGAATTTGTCGTTGTGATGCTTTCATTTCCAAAACAAAGAAATGGGCCAAAGTCCATACAGGTAACTGAATTTATACCCTACGGTGACCAGGCATCCCAGTTGGCCAGAGATGTTCCTGATTTTAGCCTTGACAATCCTGCATCCTGGGAAACCTTCGGATCTGGGCCAACAGGATGGTTACTCTCCCTACTCTGGGCTAATATCAGCAGAGCTGGTTTAGCATAGTGTAAGATAAAGGATTACTTTTCTTCAGACCTGGGAGACAAAAATATGAAAGGTGACCCAGTCCCTTAGCTTTAGCTACAGAAGTTAAATAAGACAACACACTTATCAACACAAGGTCAGGCTCCACTGACTGGAGCCAGGCTACTTGGACTTGAGTCCCTGCTCTACCATCTACCAGCTGCGCTTATTCCCTCTGTGCCTCAGTTTCTTTATCTGTAAAGTAGGGGTAATAACAGGACATATCTCAGGCTTGTTATCATGAGTGTATGAGCTGCTCCAGGAAAAGGGCTTAGAACAGTGTCTGGCACGTAGTATGTGCTCAATACGTGTTAGTCGTCATCATCATCATCATCATCATCACCATCAATATTATATATCTTTCCATAAGCTCCACATTCCCTCCAGGTACAGCAAAGGTTAAAAGAAATACAACTCACAAGCACAAATTAAGCCTTCACGTCATTACCTAACTGTCGTAATTCCTGTTGCCTTACACATTGTCTTTTTTGATACCTAAGGATGTGATTTTTTTTTCCTTCTTGACTCTGCACTACCCTGGCACCTTTTCACGTCCTCTGGCCCTTTCTGATTCATTCTGCTCCGAGAAGGCATCAGTTAGCTCCCGGCAGTCCTCTCTGGCAAAGCTCGCTTCTTCACC
Source organism: Cabassous unicinctus (assembly GCA_029593785.1). Classification (NCBI taxonomy): domain Eukaryota; kingdom Metazoa; phylum Chordata; class Mammalia; order Cingulata; family Chlamyphoridae; genus Cabassous; species Cabassous unicinctus. The sequence goes on from JAQZBX010014286.1 coordinate 15,353, forward strand.
TGCAGGTCGAGCGCCCATAGCCTCTGCAGGCTTCTGTCTCTGTCAGGGGCTCCGCTGGGCACCGCCTCCCTGGCGAGGGGCAGACTCCAGCTCCTTCCCACGTGGTTCAAGGGGGCTGTTTCCCAAAAGAACCTTCAGGAAGAAACAAGGCAGCACCTCTGGTTTTCTTCACTGTCACATTACAAATATCAATGATAAAAAAGACTATTTCAAATGCCGAAACTCTTGTGTACAAGCTGGTCATTTAATTTATTCAGCAAATAATCAAAATGGCATCATTTGTCCCTGGGACTTGAGAATTCACAAAATGCTTCTTTACAGCATGTCATTTACTGAGGACCATTTTTAGAAAAGGCATTGCACTAGGTGCTGTGAAGTTGCCAAAGCCTCGTGTGTGTGTGTGTGTGTGTGTGTGTCTGTCTGTCTGTCTGGTTGGAGGGCAACTTAAATGTGAAATATTTGGGGCTAGGCAGAGGGCAAGACATTTTGAGTGGAAGTGGAAGGCGTAAGGGCTGACCTTGCTCAGAAAGCACAGTTGGTGACTCAGGCATCACGGTCGCCTGGGGATAATGGATCTGATTTTAGAAATGATCAGTTCTAAGTGAGCAGTCAGGCTGCCCCGGCAGAGCAGCGGGGAGGCTGCTGTCCTGGTCCCACTCTAGCTGAAGGAGGATATTTGGGGAGCAGAAGCCATGGCCCTGGGAAAGGCGAGGGAGGGCTAAGCAGAGCAATGGAGTCAGGTGGGCTGATCTCAGGGAGGACACCAGTCAGAGAGGGAAACTGAGGAAGGAGCAGATCACAAAAAGAAGCTCAAGGCCAGATGGGAGGGTTGGGGGGCACTCCTGGTTCTCCAGATCCTTGGTCTGATTGGAAGGAAAGGAGACTCAAAGGATGGCAATGGCATTTGTGCCTGCAGCCCCCTTCGACCTTATCTCAGGCCTGAGCACCTCCTGCTGGGGGTTGGAAATTGTTCACAGGGGTTGAAACCTCTTCATCTCTCTGTCAGGGACCTTGCAGAATTCAGAGAGTTTGCTCAAACTGGGTACTTGAGAACAACTTAATAAAAGAGCTATTTACAAAGATGCTAACAGAGTTCAAGGAGATCAAAAGAGGATAGGGCAGTGCCCAGAGCTGGCGACAGCCACACCCTGCTAGGCCTGACAGCACTGAAGAGCGTAGCGGCAGATGGAGGGGGCTGCCTGGCTGAAACTTAGAGACACGTCCAGCCGAAGGCAATCCAGCATGGATGGAGGGGGCAGAAAAAATACCTTGACCCAACTCTTCTCCCACCTGTGACTCTCCTGTTGGTTTCCTTCCTTGGCCAAATGAACCAGAAGGCGGAGGGCCAGTCAGACCATAGGTGCAGCTCATGCTGGTCAGCCTCCCGGGGCCCAGAGCAGGCTGGAGCAGGGTGGAGAGGGAAGCTGAAGGACAGTGGAAATGCCCAGCAGACTTCACCCCTTTGCTTCTTAGCACCCTCACCTGTGTTTTGTTTAGGGAGCACTTTGTGTCCCCATTCAAGGGACAAAATCCCATCAGCTGCTGGATCAGGGTCAATTTGGCCTTCCTCCCTCCTGAAGCCCCTCACGTTGGTGCCCACTAGGACTCTTCGTAAGAAGGGAGGAAAGGGGGGGAAAGCAAAGTCCTAAGAGAAGCATCGCTGCTCTAGAACCCACTTCTGCAGCTGGTCACAAGGCCTAAGGGGACAGCAGCGCTTCCTCCTCTCACCCTGCGTCCCACGTTTCCCCTTTACCTCTGCCAGCACCTTGGCCACAGGGGTGTGAACTACAGCTTTATGCCTGCAAAACCTGAGTCCGTGTAGTCTGACCTTGTTGGCAAGTTTGTCATTTGTCCAGGATGACTGCGCAAGTTAGGGTTAAGAAGCGCCCCAGCCAATTCCCTGGGTTGCAGGCATAATTCTTCTTGTCCCCATTGTGTAGCAGTCACCAATCTCCCTTTTGGTAATGAAAATCAATAACCCCTAGAGACCCCTTTCTTCCTACTGGCTCGATGGCAGGAGAGGCCCAAATGACCAGAAAGCAGGCAGAGCTTCCAATAGAGCAGAACCGCGGCTGTTTCCCTGGGCAAAGCATTCCTCCATCGGGTACTATTATCTCTAATCCCTCGGAAACCAAGCCTGGAGGGGCAGGAAGCACAAATCCCTTCAGGGTTTGTCTGATGTAGCAGTGAGAGAGGCCACTCCCGCCTCCATCCCCTTCTGATTGTGAGGAAGATGGTACCAGATACCAATAGCTGGTTGAAGGCGTGTTCTGTTTCCTGAATAACGGTTTGCCAAATTCCCCCACCTTCAGCAGGTCACTGCACCACTCTATCAAGGCAGCTGTAGCGCTATAGTGGGACACACCACAGGGAATTCCGTGGTGTGAGCCCATTATCCCAATTTCTTTGTTCTGAAATGTGTTCTCTGGTCAGAGGAGATTTTGCGTGGGATGCCACGATGAATGATAAAGTATTCTTTAAGTCCACGAATGATGGTCCTGGCAGAAGTGCTTCAAGTAAGGAAGTAAATCAGTTCCTGGAAGGTAAATCTGTCCCTAGAAGTACAAAGAACTGCCCCTTCACGATGGAAGTGGTTTAATAGGATTACCTTGCCACCAACTGGATGGCTGATCCCCCAAGGGAATGGTGCTGTATCAAAGCCTCGGCTCTGGCTCCAGGAATGGCAGATTGAGCACTCGGCAGTGACAGTAGCCGGATCAGGTCCAGGGAGAGGAAGCATCTGCTGTCATTGGGACCATGACTGTCCGTACCGGATGCCAAGGCCACTTTGCAAATAGATGCATTGAGCAAGGACCAAGATGGTTGGGAAAGAGGCTGAATACATCATCAGGTTGGGTCTTGTCCACCCTATTATTGAGAGCCTCCTCTGGAATGGGTGCCCACTGGAACATGGATATCCCTCAGACTTCCTTGCCACTATTCTCCCAGGCCTATGTTTTTCAAAATCCTTGACCAACAAGCCACGTTAGCCACCGCTCTTGAATGTAGATTCATTGTCAGGCCATGCCCCTTTCTACATGAACTGCCCAAAGTTTTGCCCACTGGGAGGATTTCCCTCCATCATTGTTTCAGGACCCCCCCTCAGTGGGGTTGTATTGCAGAGCCGTCCTCTCCTGGATTTCCTAGCCTCCCTTGTTTCACTGACCATAAGGAACTCCCCATGAGGCCAGGAGGCCCATAGCTCGAGGGAGAAGAGGAACAGGAGGAGCAGCTACCATGGGAATCTGATCCACTGGCTTGGGCAATCTATGCATGCCGTCCAGACCTGCTCCGGTCCAACTTCATATTTACATTTTACAGTGGAACACTACTAGGCATGGTGTGCCTCTTTCTTCACAATGCTTGGAGGAAGGTGCAGAATTTAGCTTCATTTAGAGGGGACAACTTGATATGCCCCAATAACAGGACCCCTAGAAAGCCACCAATATGGCAGGGCCACTGAACTTTCATAAGGTTTACCTCCCACCCTCTAGCACATGTGTGACCTACTAAGGCATTGAGGTGGGCTTGCTACTTCCTTCTTACCAGGTCAAAGTTTCATAATGTCACTAATGTCATGGGCCAGCATGATCTTCATGGTTTATCAAGAAGATCAAGTTCCTTTTAGACTATATTTAGTGGGAAGTGGGAGGCATGACCTAGACCTGAGGCAGGACAGTAAAGATAAACTGCTTCTCGTTATCTTTGTTGATATGGAAGGGGAAGTAGAACTTTCTAGGTCTATAGCTACTTACCAGATGCCAGGACCATGTTGATTTGCTTTGGTAATTATACCACAACTAGGACCACAACTGTGATCATCATCACCACCTGGTAAAGTTTGTGACCCTCCTAATTATTCTTCAGAAACCATCTGGCTGTGTCAGCAGGTGATTTAAATAGAGATATGGGCGGCATCCCCATCCCTGCATATTTCAGATCTTTGATAGTGACACTAATCTCTGCAATTTCCCAGGAACATGGCAACTCTTTAGCTTACTTTACTTTCTTAATGATGGGGAGGAGAGGTGTCAATTTCAGGGACTTCCACTTGGTTTTTCCCATAATTCACTCCAGAGGTCAGGAAACCAATGCGGAGAGCTGGCCAGTTACTAAGTATATCTATTCCCATTTGAATTCTGTGAGTGCAATAAATTAACCCCAGGATGGTTCATAGTCTCACTAGCCTCACAATGAGACAGACTCAAGACCACCAATCACTTACCACAAAATGTCTCCACTCTGACAGGTGGACCACAGGGGCTTTTCCAGTCTCCAAGGATTAGTGCCAGCTTTGAGCCAGTATCGAATAACTCGTGGAAGACCTTGGTGTCTTCTTTCCCACAATCCCTCTGGCAGGTGGCTGCGCGTCCCTCTGGAGAAGGCTTGGAAGAACAGTCACTGTCTGCGCTATCTCTGTGTACATGTTGCCGTGTCCTTCTAAGGAACCCAGCCACCCCCTCAGTTGAGTTCTTGATCTATGAACTGTTGTACGACTGAGAATTGCACGAGAACAGGCATGCCCACCAGGGCAGCTTGAGGTGGCTTCCTGCCTCTCACACCTAGATCACAGCAGCACTCCCGAAGCCTGTTCATCTGTTTCATTCCCAGGGATCCACCTCTTGTCAGATGTGGATCAATACATTCTAACAGCTCTGCTCTGCTGCTTGTTGTGGTCATTACACCCACCTTAGCTCTGAAGGTTAAATAACCCCACCTGACTGTAAACGCTGCAGGATCCCAGAGAGATCAGAAAACCCAATATATTGCCTCATCTCAACCTCCAGAGGACAGCCACCTTAGAGCTTTTCAAGGATTCCAGGCCCCCCCTCAATGCCTTTCTTATGGTCTTGGGGAAGAGAGGGTCCTCCAGGTCCTCCCATGGCCTAGAGTTAGGGAATGCCTGAGCAGGTGGCACTAAATAGGTCCATTCCATCACTCTTATCTCCCTTGCTTTTCAGTTTCTTTCCTCTGCATATCAACATCACCTGGGAGCTTGTTAAAACTACAGCGCCTCAGGCCCTAATCCAGATCTAATGAATCAAAATCTCCTGGGGAGAAGGCGCAGGAAAGTATGGTTTCACGAGCTCCCCAGGTAATTCTCATGCATGCAACGTTTGCAAGGCATTACCAGGGAAGTCCAGCCTCATTGACTGTAGGCCACGATTTGATCCAAGTTTCAATTAATCCTAATAAACTATTAACTCCACTCTTGGGCGCACAAGCCAACAGTTTAAATCAGGGGTTCTTAACCTCTTTTGTTCCACAGACCCCTTTGCCAATCAGGTGAAAATCACACTATACTAAGTCTACACTATACTGTGTATTATTTAATAAATATATCACACCCACACCAACATGTCCCCACAAAAATATGTTGTTTTTTTTAATTTCAATTCAAGTTCATGGACCCCTTGTTAAGAACCCCTGCTTTAAATCCAGGATTGGATGAGTCTACCTATATTAATTAATTTGGCCTGATCATGCTTTATATTCTTCCTTGGCCTTACACCCTCAGTATTCACTTCCATATGTACTTCCCAGAGTCCTGTCAGCAAGACTCAGCAAATTATGCAACTCTTTGGCTGTATAGGCTAGTGCCTCCCAGAGCAGGCCTTGTACCTCTTCATCTGAGCTACCTTGAGATGTAACTCAGCCTAGAGGTGATGAGGGATGGTGGCAATGGGTCTTGTGATGCACCTGCCCCAGTGCAATCATTGAAAGGCCAAGAGTGGTTTGGATATGGGGTGTGGATCTGCCTCCACTACCAAAGGACTAAGGGGACCTCATAGTTCAAAATTCTCAACCTCTCCATATCTGCCCAAAGTCCCCATCCCATTTCTTAGGGACTCTCTTATCCTCTACAGTGCCCTGAGACAGTGACATAAGCATTCTCAGCATCAGAGGCTTGGTGAGGTTGAGCATTTCACTGACGCAGCAGTGCTGCAATCGCTACAATCCCATCCTAGGCTTGTTCCTCAGCTATGTCTGCCCTATAGCTGTAGGAGATAAGGGACTCCTTCACTGCTGCCTAGCAGCTTTCTGATTTTCTGTGTGCTCTGGGTTGGGCATTAAAGGCTTTTAATTTTTTTCTTTTCCCTATCTACACTCCCTAGAGTGATCAAAAGCAGTTATCTGACCTCACAATTATAAGCATTATGATTTCCATAGTAACCAAATGCCATAGCCACTCTATCTCTCAATACTTTACTTCCAATGTCATGTGGTAGTTTGAGGCTTTCGTGGACCCCAGAAAAACATTATGTCCTTAGAGCGACTCAACTGTGTGGGTGCGAGCCTGTTGTAGATGGGACCTTTAGATTAGATTACTTCAGAAAGGCATGGCCCAGGGTGGGTCTTAATCCTCCTACTGGAGTCCTTTATAAATGGGATGAATAGAGAAAGAGTCAGAGAGAAACCCCCAGAAGCTGAGAGAGAAAGCCTCAGAAGCCAAAAGATAAAATCAACAGAACACAGAAGCAGAGAGAAAGCCATGAAGCAGGAAGCGAAGGCAAGGAAGCCTGGAAGGGAAGGGAGAGCCCAGCGGGCTCCGCCACGTGCCGTGCCAATGAGAGAGAGGAGTCAGGATTGCCAGCAGCCGGTCATCAGGGAGAAAGCATTGCCCGAGGAAGCCTTGATCTGGACATTTTCATGGCCTCAGAACTGTGAGCTTATAAATTAATAAATCCCCATTGTAAAAGCCAACCCGTTTCTTGTATATTGCTTCAGGCAGCTTTTAGCAAACTAAAACACTACACTTTAGCCCAGGCTACCACAAGTAATCACTGGGTGGTGCTTCCACTTATCCCACCCTGACCCAGCGAATCAGAACCCTGCCCAGGGCCTGGGTATCCGCTTTGCTCTTGGCCCCTCCACCCCCACCCATTTGACTCCTATGCATGCTGAAGTTTGAGAACCATTGGCATAAATCTTTGGGTGCTTAGGCAGGAGTTCTTTGTGACAGATCTTAATTGGGTGACTCTGTAATGGTAGAATGGAGTAAGTTTTGGAAAAGGCCTCCTAAGTAGCCATCAATTTTGATGATCTGTAGGAAAAAAAAAAAATCTATATCTATATCTATATAGATATAGATATTTAGGATCTGAAGATAAAAAAATCCTCAATACACCACTCCTTGTTGAATAACCACAGGCAGGTCATGTAAGATCCTATGTCTCCTCCCACATGGTATTGTCTTGTTTCTTCCCTTTCTGACTCCAGAGTTTCTTCCATTCTTGGGCATGGTGTAAACAACACGGGGAGGGGCTCCGCTGACTTAGTCAAGGGAGTGGGGATTCTTTCCTTGAGAGGCTAGTTTGAAGTGTCACCAGCAGCTGCCTTGCGCTCACCTCCTGCTGAACCAGGAAGCCAGGGGCTGATGCGGTCAGGGTCCACAACAAGGCGTGCACACGAGTGTTCATAGCGCTTTACTCATAATAGCCCAAATGTGGAAACAGCCCCAGATGCCCCTTCCAATGGGCACCCATTCACCCTTCACCTCATTTCTGCCCTCTCACTGCTGCTTCGCTATTTCTTTCTCCCCGTGTCTGATGTGGCTCTTCTTTTCTGCCCCTTCCTGCCGACCCACACCCTTCAGGCACTCTGACACATCTCTCCATCTCTGAGAGTTTTCAACATCTTCCTGTCCATCATGGGACCACAAGCTCTCCTGATGCCATGGCCCCTTCCTTCTCTTCAAGCCTCGCTTTTTCTAAGAAGACTAATCCTTTTGCATATCCAGTTCAACTGCAAATGGAAAGGAAAGGCTGTAGCAGTTTCCCCATCCAAAGATGAGACACCGCATCATCTCCTACCAGTGGAAGACACACTTCACCACTGGAGGGTTCCTGCCCTGGCCCCAGGCCCGGGCCAGCGCTCCGATTCCCAGCCCACCAGGTGGAATTCTGGGCCAGGTAGGAGGCCACCACGCCGGTGGAATCACCCGTTTCCTCTCTTGGTCATAATCTCCAAGTTTCACTGCCTAAAAGAATGAAGTAACTTGGCTCTGCTGAAGCCTGGAAATAAAAACGTCCTTGGGAAACATTTATGAAATCTCTATTACTGGAATGTGGATTAAAAAGCTTGCCTGGGTGAGCTGCTAAATCTTTACAAATGTTTGGGATAAGCATAAATGAGAAAAACATGTTCAACTAGGCATTTAGTTTCTAACTAAACTGTGCTCTCAATTCTTTCTTATTGAAATGTAAGTGTTGTCCTCCAGCAGAGCGACCGCAGGCCCAGCTGCTGACGCCACGGCCATGCAGGGCTGGGGAACGTCAAGGCTCCGATCCTCTCCAGCTCTCCCTGTCTCTCTCACGGCAGGGAAAGTCAACATTAGGTGACTGTTATTTAATAATATCCCAGTGCCTATGAGTCAGAAATACAAACTTCATGGTCACTGGCAAACTTTTTAAATGGAAGTAGAGACTTTGGTGGGCTGAAGTTGTTATTAATTAGGAAAGCTGGAAAGAAACTGCTATAAAATGGCAGTAAGAAGAAAGTAATTAACTTGTGGGGGGTGGGGGAGAGCAAGGGACCTGGACTTCTGCAACTTTATAGGATTTTAAAGTAAAATTATTATCGAAGTGTAATATACATACAGAAAAGTATACAAATCATAAGCGCATAACTCAATAAATCCTCACAAAATGAACACCCTTGTGACCACATACACACATAGGCTGTGTCACCGGATCAAGAAACAGAGCACTGCTGCCGCCACAGAAGCCTTTGTGCCCTGTGTCTCGCTCTCACCCAGAAGGGGACCATCAGGGCTTCTAGCTCCATAAATACGTTTTGCCTAGAATTATAAGCATGCACTCTGCTGTGACTTAGGCTTCTCTCGCTCAAAAGCATGTTTGTGGAATTCATTCATTCCACTGCACGTAGCAGTGGGGTCTGACAAACCACAGCCGGCTCTAGTCTGCTTTTGTTTGGCTTGTGGCCAAGAATGGTTTTTACATTTGTAACGGGTGTAAAACATAGCAGAGAAGAATATGCAACACAGACTGGCCTGAAAACCTAAACTCTTTATTATCTGGCCCTTTCCAGAAAAAGTTTGCTAGCCCCTGCTGTAGAGTAGTCCATCATGAGACTACTCCATAGTTATTTACTCCTTCTGTTGCTGAGGGGCATTTGGGCGTTTTCTGGTTTTGACTATCAGGAGTAGTGCTGCTATAGAAATTCTTGCACATGTATCTTGGTGCATAAAGGTAACTACTGCTGTTGGCCATTTACCCAGAGGTGGAATTATTGGGGCATAAGATATGCAGATATTGCGTTTTGGCAGGTACTCACTGCCAAACAGCTGTGCAAATTTACATACCCACCAGCAGCGACTGAGTATTCCATTTGTTCTGAATCGTTGCTGACACTGAAAAAGACATTGTCAGTCTTTTTCATTTTAATCATTTAAGCACTGTTCTTTTAAACAATTACCATTTCTCGAATGTCCTGTGGTGTCTGTTCCTGGACTTACTATTATGTTCCATAGGAATTTGTATTAGTCAAAATTCTCCAGGGAAACAGAATTGACAGGAGCCATAGGTAGGTAGGGAGAGCAAGCGAGCAAGTAGATAGATAGATAGATAGATGATAGATAGATAGATAGATAGATAGATAGATACATAGATAGATGCAAATGTTTTGTGATTCATTATAGGAATTGGCTCATGTGACCTTGAGGATTGGTAAATCCAAATTTCAAAGGGCAGGCCACGAGTTGGGAACGCCAATGAACTTTTCAATTAATTCCCCAAGAGAAGCTGACTGGCTGAAGTAGAGATGGAAATTCTTCTTTCTGACTGTTGAAATCATCCGTTCTCCCTTTAAACCTTGAACTGATTGGATGAGAGTTCTCTCATTGCCAAAGATGATCTCCTTTGTTGATTGTAGATGCAATCAGCCATAGATGCAATCAACTGACTAATGATTAAAATCCATGAAATATCCTCACAGTAACAATCAGGCCAGTGCTTCCTTGACCAAACAAATGGACACCAAAACCTAGCCAACTTGACACATGAACTTAACTATCAGATAATTCATCTACGGTTTCTTCTTATTCAAGCTTTTCTTGACTATTCTTGGCCTTTTGCTTTCCATATAAATTCATTGAATAGATAGATCAACTTGAGGATAAAAAACATTTTTACAGTATAAAAAATGAATATGGTATACCCCTCCATTTATTTGGGTCTCCTTTAATTTCTCTATTTACTATGTTGTAGTTTTCATTTAACCAGTCACCTATTGATGGATATTTAGGTTGTTTCCAATCGGGGTTAATGCCAATAAAGGTGCTATGAATATTCATTTACAACACTTGGTGTGGACAAATTTTTATTTTTTCTTCTTTTCTGTCTAGGAGTAGAATGGCTAGGCCATATGGTAGGTATTGTTTAACTTTCTAAAATCTGCCAAACTGTTTTTCAAAGAGGTTGTACCATTTTCCATCCTTACCAGCAGAGTATGAAAGGTTGTTCCAGATCCTCTCCCACGCTTGATATGGTCAGACATTTTAACTTAGACTTTCTAATCTATGTGTAGTGGTATCTCGTGGTTTTAATTTGCCTTCCTGGAATGACTAATAATGTTGTACATCTTTTCATGTGTTTATTTGCCATCTGTATGTCACCTTTGGTGAAGTGTCCATTCAAATTTTTCACCCATTGTGTTGGTTTGAGTCTTTTATGTGGACCCCAGAGAATTATGTTCTTAAATTGAACCTATTGCGATCATTTGATTAGATTAGATCAGTTAAGGGCAATTTGATTAGATTGCTCCATTAGGGTGTAACCCAGGGTGGGTCTTAATCCTCTTACTGGAGTCCTTTATAAATGGAGGAATAGAAATAAAGACACAGAAAAAAAGTCTCAGTGACAGAGAGAAGACTCTGGAAGTTGAAGTTAGTGAACCCAGGAGAGAGAAAAGCCACAGATGGAACAGCCCAAAGCAGAACTAGCCACAAGGCCCAGAGGAGAGGGAGAGAGGCGCTGCCACTGCCATTATGCCCTGCCATGTGCCTGACTGCCAGCAGCTGTGCCTGGGGAGAAAGTGAGCCTGGAGGAGAAGGCAGAGACTGGCAGAGCCGCCATTGTGTCTTGCCACGCGGCAGGAGTCCAGGATCACCAGCAGCCGACCTTCTGAGAGCTTCGCCTGATGCCTTCATTTGGACATTTTCCCCAGCCTAGGAACTGTATGCTTTCAACCTAATAAATCCCCTTGTAAAAGCCAACCAGTCTCTGGTGTATTGCTCCCAGAAGCCATCAGCAAACAAAAACACCCATTTTATATCCAGTCATTTGTTTCCTTATTATTCAGTTTTAAGAGTTCTTTATATATTCTGGGTCTATGGCCTTAATCAGATATGGGATTTACAAATATTTTCTCCAAGTCTGTGGTTTGTCGTTTCATTCTCTGAAAAATGTGGGACGGGGGAGGAGAATAGGGAGTTAAGGATAAAATGTCCGTAGCTTCTATCCGGGACGATGGAAAAGTATTGGTAGCGGATGGTGGTGAGGGTAACACAACATTGGGAATATAATTAACAGTACTGAATTATATATTTGAATATGTTAAAGGGGTAATTTTAGGTTGTATTTTTAAAGTGTATTTTTTTTGAGGGGGAAAATGTTTTATTTTAGAATTTGTCCTCATATTCTTTTGTATCCACCTAAGTTAGTATTTCCTTCCTCTTTCTTTTTTTATATTAAAAGATACTTAGATTACATGAATGTTACACAAAAAATGTAGGGGATTCCTATATGCCCCACTCCCCACCCCTCCCACACTTTCCCACAGCAACAACATCCTTCATCAGTGTGGTACATTTGCTACAATTGATGAACACATATTGGAGCATTGCCACCAAGTGAGGACCATAGTTTACATGATAGTTTACACTCTCTCCTGCACAATTTTGCAAGTTATGACAAGATATATAATGGCCTGTATCTGTAACTTCTCAATTTTGATGATTTACAATTTATCAACTTTTTCCTTTTTATGGATCTTGTTTTCATGTTGTATCTAAAAAATCTTTGCCTAACCCAAGGTCACAAAGATTTTCTCTATGTTGTCTTGAAGAAATTTATAGTCTCAGGTCTTATGTTTGGGTCTATGATCCATTTTGTGTTAGTATTTTGCATACGGCTGTTGGCCAGTACGTGGTTTGGACTGTATATGCCCTAGAAAAACACATTCTTAGACTTAATCCACCCCTGTGGGTATAAACCCATTATAAGCAAGACTCTTTTATGAGGTCAGTTCAGTTAAGGTGTGGCCCACCTCAATCAGGATGGACCTTAATCCTATAACTGAAGTTCTTTATAAGCAGGATGAAATTCAGACAGAAAGAGAAAAAGCCACAGGAAGCAAGAAGCTGAAATTCAATGGAACCTGGAAGAGAACAGAGAAGCCAGGAGAGGCTGCCATGTGCCTTGCCATGTGACAGAGGAGCCCAGGACCAAGGATCACTGGCAGCCAGCCCCAGAACGCCAGTCTTAAAGAAGCCTTGGTTTGGACTTTCTCTTAACCTCAAAACCACGAGCTAATAAATTCCCATTGTTTAAGCTGACCCAGGGCATGGTATTTGCTTGAGCAGCCCAGAAAACTAAAACAGGCAGTTTCTTATAAAACCAAACATTCAACTACCATACAATCCAGCAGTTGCACTCACAGGTATTTATCACAGAGAAATGGAAACTTATGTACACACAAAAGCCTGTGCACAAATGTTCATCGCAGTTTTATTCATAATAGCCAGAATTGGAAACTGCTCTGAAGTCCTTCAACATGTAAATATTTAAACAAACAGTTGTACAGCCATACCATAGAATACTACTTTGCAATAAATAGAAACAAACTACTGATACATGCAGTAGCTTGGATGGGTCTCCAGGGAATTACACGGTGTAGAAAAAGCCATTCCCAAAAGGGTACATACTGTATGAGCCAGGAGCTGGGAAGGGGGCTGTTAGAAGGAAGGTGGCTGTGGCCAGATAAGGGTACCCGAGGGAGCTGGCAATTGAGCTCTTCTGTATCTTCTTTGTTGTATGGTCACATGATAGAACTGCATACAACTTAATACGCACATACAAATGAATGCATGGGAAATTTATGAAATCCGAATAAGGTCAGTAGATAGAATCAATGACAATTTCCTAATTGTGATTTGAGACACAATTAATTAAGAAACTGCTTTAATAAAAGTTCTGAGAGGTTGGACAAGAATGAAGGCAGTGTGATGAGAAAGGAAGCAATGACTGTAACCCACATACAGTGAAGGAACAATAACCCAGAAAAAACAGTGAAGCCATTTCACTAGAAGTTCATCGTTTGTATTGATTTCCTCAAAGAACCAGCTTTTTGTTTGATTAATATTTCTCTGTTGTTTTTCTGTTTTCTAATTTATTGATTTCTGCTTTGAACCTTCTTAACTTCTTTCTTCGGCCTACATGGGGTTTCATTAGCACATTTTATTTAGTTTTGTAAGGTTCAGTCTTTGGTTTGATATTTTTCTTGTTTTCTAATACAGGTGTTTAGTGCTATACTCTTAAAAATACACAGCTTTACCTGCATCCCACAAATTTTGATATATTTTCATTTTCATTCCATTTAGAATACTTTCTAATTTCCCTTTTAATTTTTTCTGAGATACATAGGTTATTTAGAAGTCTGTTATTTAGTTTCCAAATATTTGGGAATTTTCTAGAGAGCTTTATTTATTTTCAATTTAATTCCATTGTAGCAAATGTAATTTTATGACTTGATTCCTTTTGAAAATTATTGAGAACAGTTTTATGGCTTAAAATATGGTCCATCTTGGTAAATGCTCTGTACGCACTTGAAAACAATATTCATTCTGCTGTTTGGGGATGGAGTGTAGCTAAATGTCATTTAGGTCAGGAAGTTTGAAAGGGTTGTTCGAATCTACCATGTACATTCTGATTTTCTGTATACTTATCTTCTCAATTATTGAGAAATGGGTGGTGAAGTCTTTCATGATAATTGTGGATTTGTGTTGTTCTCCTTGCAGTTCTTTTAATTTTTGTTTCATGTGTTTTGAAGGTCTGTTATTAGATATAAAGGTTTCTTGATGAATCGATTCCTTTATCATTTTGAAATGACCCTCTTTGTACCTGGCACTACTTTTTTTGCTCTGAAAGTGATTACATCAGATATTAATATACTCGTTCAAATTTACTTCTGAATAGTGTTAGCATGGTATATTTTTTCCCATTCTTTTACTTTTAACCTGCTAGGGTCTTTATATTTCAATTAGCTTTCTAATAGGCTGCATCTACCTGGGTTTTGATTTGTTACCCAATTTGACAATCTATGCCTTTAAATTGAAGTGTTTAAACCATTTACAATGAATGTGATTATTGATATGGTTGGATTTCAATCTATCATCTTGCTCTTTGTTTTCTATTTGTCTGTCTGTTCTTTGTTACCTTTTCCTCTTTTCCTGTCTTCTTTTGTATTGAGAGTGTTTACGATTTGATTATCTTTGTCATTGTTTATAATTGAAAACACTTCATTCTGTTATTCCAGAAGTTTCTTTAGTTTATAGTATACAACTCTTACTTATAATCTACCTTCAAATAAAATAATAATTTTATACCACTTTACATGAAGTGTAAGAAACCTGCAACAGTTTGTTTCCATTTCTCCCCTCCTGGACCTTGTGCTATTGCAGCCATACATCTTTCCACTATAATGTATATGTTATTATATTTGCTTTAAACAGTCAGTTATATTTTGCAGGAATTTACATAATAAGAAAACATCTTTATGTTTACCCACATAGTTATCTTTTCTGGTGTTCTTCATTTCTTTGTTTAGATCCAGATTTCCAACTGGTATAATTTTCATTCTGCTTCAATTTCTTCAAATTCTTCAATTTCCTTTAACATTTCTTTCAATGAAAGTCTGATGGTGATGAATTCTTTCAGATTTTGTATGTCTGAAAATATCTTAATTTTCACTGAGTAAAGAATTCTACATTAACAGATTTAAAAAATTTTTTTTAGTACTTTAAAGATGTTGCTCCACTATCTCATAATTTGCATTGTTTCCACTGAGAAAGCTGCCATCATCTTCATATTTTTCTATTTTTTTTCCTTTCATCCATATTTTTCTTCTGTACTTATTCTGTCCTTTTTATTTGGAAGCTTTTACGACTTTTTATCACTGGTTTTGAGCAATTTGATAATGGTGTAACGTAAAAACGGTTGCTTGGTTTTATTGTTTTGGGGGCGGTGTTAGTATATTGATCAAAGTTTACAACTTTTATCTGTGGGGGTGGGGGGCTAATCCCATACAAGTTATGCCACCATTACTGGAAACAAAACCTCTTATCTTTCAGACCAACATGTTTTCTAATATACATTCTAATTCCTTGTTTGAGTCATAACTTATTAGAAATGTATTGTGCCATTTCCAAGTGTTTGTGGATTTTTTAGTTTTCTTTTGTTAGCAGACACATTTTAATATAAGGAAAAAACAAAATGGTTGGAAATTAAAGTATGGGAGAGAATGTGCTGTGCAAACACAAACCAGAGTAAAGCTGGAATAGCTATGCTAATCTGCCAATGACTTGTCAACTGATGAGGTGGACTTTAAGGCAAGAAGCATCACTAGAGATAGAGACTTTTTATAATGATAAAAGTATCAAACTTCTAGAAATATGTAAAAATTTAAAATTTGTATGTACTTAATTGCATAGTTATAATAGATATGAAGCAAAAATTGACAGAAATAGAAGTAAACAAAGCCACAATCCCACTGGGACATTTTAACATGCATTTCTCATTAGCTGGTAGAATAAGATGACCATTTATTATTATTATTATTTATGGTTATTACAATATTCATCTACCTGTGTGTATCTTCTTTGCTCTTCATTCCTTTCTGCATTTCCATGTTTCCATCTGGGATCATGTCCTTCTTCTTCCATTTAGTGTTATTGTTGTTTTGCTTTGCTATGGGGGAATTTTGGTGATAAATTCTCAGTGTTTTCCCAAAAGTATCTTTATTTTGCCTTAATTTTTAAAGTCTTTTCTGGGTATACAATTCTGGTTTGGCAATTCTTTTCTTTCAAAAGTTAAAAATACCATTCCATTGTTTTCTGGCTTCTGAGGTTTCTGTTGAGAAGTCAGCTGTCAGCCTTATTGCTCACCAACCATTTGAAGGTGCTATGTTCCCCCACCCCAACCCCCTCTGGCTGTTTTCAAGATATCCTCTGACTTTAACTTCCTTCAGTTTTACCTTTATATAACAAGATATGTGCAAACTCTTTCCCCCATATTTATACTTCTTGGGAGTCAGCGCGATCTCTGAATTTGTGGCATGATGTCTTTTGTCAGTTTTGGAAAACTCTTAGACATTATCTTTGTAAAGATTGCTCCTGCACCAATCTCTATCTTTTTCTGAAACTGCAGGAGGAATTTATAATGTTGTTTCTTGACACCATTTTGCTGGTATTTTCTAACCATTTTTCTTTCCTTGTGTTGCTCTTTTCTACTGGCCTATCTTCTAGTGTATTAATTCTCTCTTCAGCTATCTGAAATCTCTTATTGAATCTGTTTTTTTTAAATTCTTAACTACAATTATATTTACTCTCTAGAATTCCCATTTAACACTTTAAGTATACTACCTTTTTATTGAAATTATGTCTTATCATCTATTCTCACAAATATACTAATCATGGATATGTGAACATCTGTATCTGATAGCTGAAATATCTGGATCACCTTTGCATTTATTTCTATTGCCTTTTTTTTTTTCTCTCATGGTATTGTTTCTTATATACTTGATTTTTTAATTAAATGTCATATAGTATGCATGAAAAATTACAGAGACCAAGGATAATTTTATCTTCCTTCAGAGAAGGTTAGCCCTAGCTCCTGGCAGAAGTATGGAGAGTTTACCTTAATTGCTGGTTCAGAGTTATGGTTTAGCCTTTGTAAGACTGAGTCTATCTCTGATTCACACCTACATTTCGAACATAATCCAGACTATCAACTGAGAGTTTAAGTGTTTTCTAGGCTCTTCTTCTTTGGAGGATACTAGACTACAAGTTTTTTCCCCCCAGCTATGCAAAACCACTGAAATATTTGTTATATTTTCCACCTGTTTTTTTTCCAGAGGTCTCTGAGCCTCTTGTATTGCACAGGTTAAGAAGCAGCAAGTGCCTCAGGGATAAACTGGTGTGGAGTGTCAGGCTTAGTTTTCTGAATTTCTCTTCCCTTTGATCTCTTGGCCTTCAAGTCTTGGCTGCCTTGGCAGCTCCACATTCCTCTCCAACCTCTCCAGCCCTGTGGGAACGTCAAAAGTGCTACTGTACCATCAGATTCTTGGCATCCTTTTTCTGCCTTCAACCTTTATCTCTCTGTGCCAGGAATCAGCAAATGTCTCTAGAGAAAGAATGGAATGGAAATGGTTGAGTTCACCTCAATGAGCTTCTCTTTTCTCCTGGACCACGGCGCCACAGGTCCTGGCACCTGACCTAGCATCTCTCCAAAGGCCTCAGACAAATACATTTTGTACTCACCTTAGGTTTTCTTCTTGTTTTCAGCTGCAGCATTAGTCTACCCAAAGTAATTCCATCACAGCTTGAAAAAAAAAACCACTCTATAGGATTTATTAAAAATAAGTTTGAGTCCACTCTAGTCCATAGCTCTTCCCCCAATCCTGAGGGAACTGGAATGATGATGTCCACTCTACCTCCAAGTGAGAGGGGGCTTATATGCCATGTATACGGTGGATGGGATTATCCTGCCTGCAGCTGCAGGCTCTCTCCATTCCCTGGGATGGCCGTTGTCCATCATTGTCTCCTCACCAGGTGACTTGGGTGAGTCCATTGAGCTGTACAGTAGGAGTTGCAGCTCCACCAAGATTCCAGGCACAGCTGGCACATGGGCAGGCCAGAGGCTCCAGTCTCTGGAAGTACAACTGAAAACTCCAGCCTCACATATAGGTTTGAATAGAAGGGACTGATGGACCATGTGCAGGGAGGACTTATTTGAGTCCAACTCTGTCACTCTCGGGAGCACAGATTCCAAAGTAGAGCCTACTGATAAGGCGTCAATCTCTGGGGCTATCCCCCATTATATAGGACCTGGGGTCTCCAGAGCCCTCAGGAGCCCCTCTGTGTGGGGTGATTGCCACTTTGGTGTTCTATGAGATCCTACTGAGGTGTGCGTAAGCGTTACCTCTGGGATGACCTCCCGACTCTCTTTGAAGTCTCTTAGCCACATGAACTCATTTGTCTTTACCTTTCCCCCTTTTATTCATGGTCTTTTTCCAGTCATGTTTCCAGTAGGCACTTGGTATTAATCCCTCGTTGCCAGGGAGGCTCATCCCCCAGAGTCATGTCCCACGTTGGGGGGAAGGTAATGCATTAGAAGGTATGGTATGGACTAGAGTGGACTTAATCATATTCTGTTGTTGATATATTGTGTTTTAAGCAATGGAAGAAATTATAACAGTGAGGTGGAGCCAGTGGCCACTAGATGCTTTCGGGGCGGGGAGGGGAAGGGCAGTTGTAATACAGGGGCCTTTTCAGGACTTGGCGGTTGTCCTGAGTGACGTTGTGGCGATGGATATAGGCCGTTTTACATCAGCATATACCATGCAGAACTGTATGGGAGAGTGTGGTCTACGATGTGAACTGTGGTCTATGCTTAGTGGCAAAGCCCCAGGATGTGTATATCCATTGCAGGTGATGTGCCACACTAATGAAAGATGTTAATGTGAGATGTTATGGGAAGTATGGGAGGTGGAGATCATGGGAATCCCTGTAATCTTTGTGTAACATTTATGTAATCTAAGCATCTTTTAAAATATATATGAAAAAAAAAAGTTTGAATGGTGAGCACCCAGATGTCATAGATTTGACTGTAATGTTTCATATTTATTAGTTCCAGTCTGTAAGTGTTTTCATCATTTTAATATTTTTGTTGTGCTCACAGAATGAAATAACTAATGGTGGTGTTGGTAGTAACAATGGCAGATTCCGTGGAAGGATGAAGTTTTGGAATATTAAATCTCCCAATATTTCCACCTTTTCTATGTCCATAATTCCTTGTGAGAATGTGATATACAACAGAAAAACAAAAAGGCGTATAAGTCTCTGGCTTTAGGGGAACTTAGAGAGTCTGGGACCTCAGCAAAACATTTGAGAGAAGCAGGGTAGAGAGAGTAGAGGTCTACCTACTCCTAGACAAGGAAATAATTCCCCTGAGTTGGTGGCAATACAATGAGCGTGAAGGGAGGGAGCTGTGTTTAGCAGTGGCTGTGTGGGCCCTGCTTCTTTCCCCTGGCCCTAGCTGCTGTAGGCCAGTCTGACTTCCACCCACCAACACCTGCATTTCTTTGCCTGAGGGTTTTTTCTGGCCTCCAAATCCCACTTTACTTTCATGTGTGGCAGACACATGAAGTGCCAGGGAATTAAGCCCTAGAGTAAACAGTCTTCAATCAAATATGGATAAGTCAGGATATAATTATCCTGCCCCCAACCGCTTAGGGGAGTATAACTGCGTCGTGCGGGGCACACTCGTGCCCCGATCGCTTTCCCAGGGGGCTGTGCTCCATTCGGCCACAGTGGAAACTCGCTTGATGACACTCCCTTATCTTGGCTGCCTTTCCCCCTGTCTCTCTCCTAGAGTCCTCTTTGGTATTCCCTTCACCCCCCAAACGAACCATTTGTCCTAGAATCCTTGTCTCAGAGTCGGCTTGTGAGGGACCCAAAGTGAGACCTAGTGCAGCCGCGGCAGGACCAGCCAGACACCACGGGGCTCCCGAGGTGAGACTCTGGCGGCACGTGAGGGCTGTGGCCCCCGGGCCGGGTCAGCCTCACGGAGGCCCATGAACGCTTGTTTGGGGCATGTTAAATGGAAAAGAATCATTTACTCGAGGGAGTGGTCTGTCTCCTAGTGGGCGGGGCAGTGGAGGGCTAATCTTGAAAATAAGCGAACGACTCACCAGTTAAGATCAAATGTTTTTCTCTGCAAGTGGAGCGTGGACTAAGCTTTTGCTCAGGACGATGTTCTGCTCCCTTTGGCCTTATTTGTCTTGTATTGACCATCAGAATGTTCAAAAACAATGAAATTATTCTAAATGTACAGAAGCAAGGAGATTTTAATCACTATCACAGGTGAGCCAGGGAGTAAGGTGGTTCTTCTTGTTTTTCACTCTAAAGCCATTGAAAGTGTGATACAAATAGAGTGATCTAACACACGACTCTGTTCTAAAGCTTCCATTTTGCTCACTCAAGCTTGTAAGTCAGATGAGATTGTGAAACTGGTGGTTAAGTTAAGGACTGGGGCCTAGATAAGGGCTGCTGGTTTTACGTTTCTAACTGAAATGTGCATTATTGCTAGATAATTCAGCAAATTCACTCATGCTACATAGGTGACATTTTTCTGTATATAAATGTATATATAATAATGTCCACACAAACCATTTGCACACACATGTTCAATTCACCTGTTATTCCATTTCCTCTCTCTCCATGTAGAAGGGAAACCTTCTACACTCCTTTAGAAGGGAAAGTAGAGACGACTGCATTTTGCCAGCAGTCATCATCGAAATCGCTACACTTATAAGGTGATGTAGGAAAGACAAGTTGTACAACGAGAAGATCCACAGTGAATTGAAAACCTATAAGATTTGTTCCTGTACAAACATCCCTCTCCACTTAACATCAGATTTTACTGAGGCAACAAATCAGCATGTTTTTGGTCATCGTAATAGATATTTTGTTTGTCCCTCTAGAGCCAATCTCTCCCTTTCCACCGTGCTTTGTGTCTGGGAGCTTGAAGTGTATAAATATAATCTGTGAGGTCCTTGCTTTCTGGATTCCATTTGGTTTTGGCCAATGGGAGTCACCAGCAGGAGACCGGAGGACAAGAGGAGGTGATTCTTCTCCCAGCTCCCTCTCAGCTGGGTTGCTGCGAAGCGTCTTGTCGCTCTACCTAAGCCACGGCTCCTTCGAGCCAGCACTAACCTGTGGCTGCGGCTCTGCTCTCTGGACACGGGGGTGATGGCTTCCGGCTTGGCTAACCTAGATAGCCCTCGGCCTCCTTTGCTGGTTCCCCCTAACCCAGCCCAACAGCATTTTTTAAAGTTTCTTTATTAAACTCCCTCCAGTTTTGCAGTCTGAGCCTACCACCTGTTTCCTGTAGGGCCCCAGACAGTACAGTGAGCCTCTCCTCACTTCTCAGATGTGAGCAGCACAAGACAATGTGGTACAATGGAAATGCAACAGAAGTCAAACACAAAGTGAAATTGCCTTGCAAAAGACAGGCTTCCAGAAGGCTGATGAAAGTGATGTTAGAGAACTGGTCAGCTCACACGCAAAACCAGTAACTAAGGGGGGTTGGCAGAGTCCCTCCAGTTAAAAACTGAAGAGAAAATGAACAATTAGGGACTTCAAAAGAAAGGGGTTTTAATGGCAAAGGATTATGAGACGCTTTTAGGTAAATGTATAAATTCTTTGCATCTGTTTTGAAAAAATGAAAGCAAAACTTTCTTTGTGCTTGTGCTATAAAACTCTATGGGAAGTGAAGAATGTCCTGCTGTACACTCCTACTATTTTCTCAGGAATTATTCCACCCCAAAGCCTCCCAAACAGTACTTGATTTCTATTTTAAGAATTATCACCTAGTTTATAAATATAACCTATATTTCAAGAATTGTAAGATAAGTTTACTTTCATATTTTTCCACATTTTTCAAGATTAAGTCACAATCAGATTTCTTCTTTCTTGATTGAGTGTGACATTTTCGTTACTGCTTTTAGTGGATTCTCTCTGTAAGTGGCCGTCTCCCAGGACCAGTTATCATTGGCTCCACCCTTGGAGGAGCTACAGAAGGCCGCTGGGGAGCCTAGGGCCCTGGCCCACAGAGTCTGTTCCTTAAAGAGGTGTCCTCTGGTTTGGGGTCCAGATCCCAGCGCCGTGCCCTGTGCTCTTGGCTCTCCAAGCTCCGCCGCGGGCCACCGTGCGTGGCCAGGAGTGCTCCCAACCTAAGAACAGCCTGCTGCCGCCACGGACCTGTGGCATGGCCCAAGGATGTCTTGTATTGGGGCCGGAGGATGTGCCCAGGCTAAGGACACAGGCAGCACCCCAAATCTCCTCGTGACATATTTGGGGTGCTTCCCGTTGGGGCTGAAGTGCCTCCCCATGCCAGCAGCAAAGTGGCTGTTCTAACAACGCAGGCACCATCTGCCAATGACGGCTTCATCCTGAGTTTAAAATACTGAGACCAAGTTTAATTTGATACTAAATCCATTCACACTTCACAATTTATTTCAACAAGGCATTTGCCAAGAAGAGTAAAAAGAGAATGGTTAGATTCCTTACATATAATTTTAACTATTGCACAATTTTGAATGGTCATTTATAAAGTTTAAATTTGCTATCACCTATTGTGTGCACAGAATTTTTGTCAGTGGTAAAGATGAAATATTTGAAGAAATTCTCCTCTAAAAGTCTCGTCTAGAGTGGTGGTGAGGGTAGCACAGCGTTGTGAAGGTGATTAATCTCACTGAACTGGACGCTTGGGGGTCGCTGATTTAGGAAAGTTTATGTTATGTATGTGTTTCCACAATTTAAAAAAAGAGAGAGAGAGATTAAAGAGACAATCTCAACTAAATGCAATACATGACCCTGGGCTGGATGTAATCGCTGAGGAGAAAATGCCAAAAGGGATAAATGGGGGGCATATGAAAAAACTGGAATATGGACTGCATACTTGAGATCAGTGTTAAATCTCTTGAAGTGATAACTGTGCCTGGTGTGGTTACAGAAATGAATTTCCTTGTTCTTAGGAAATATACATGGGAGCATTGAGGGTTCAAGGAGCATGATGGACACAACTTAACTGCAGATGTTTAGAAGATAAGTAGGTAGGTAGGTAGATGCTAGATTAGATAGATGATAGTCAGATGATAGATGGATAGAGATGACAGATACAGACAGACAGACAGAATGATATGGCCAATGTGGCAGCCTTCAAAGCTGGGGGATCTGGGTGTGGGGTGTGCTGGTGGTCTCTGGGCTTTGTAACTGTCTTCTAAGTTGGAAATTATTTCGAAATAAAAAGTTTTTTAAAAGTCTTGCCTAGGAATTGTGTGTTGTATGTAGTATGCAACGAGAATAAAAAGCAATGCTAATAAAAATAAAAGAATAGTTATACCTAACTTGTAGAAAAAACTGATAATTTAGTATTTACTTTTGAAAAATTAGTTCCTAAAGTTATGCTCTAAATACATAAGGCCAAACAATAAAAATAATGAGACATGCAGATAAAAAATTCTTCAAAACATTCTGAATTGAAAGCTCAAGTACCTGTTTTAAAGTTCAGCATGCCATTTAAAATTTATTTTGGTAATGATCAACAGTTAAATCTACATGGTATCAACTTAATGATTCTTTTTTTTTTGCTGCTGACATACTTTGATAGCA
>JAQZBX010014287.1:0-39459 GCA_029593785.1 Cabassous unicinctus
CCAAGCGGAGCGCCTTCCCCAGGTGGGCGGTCCCTGGCCTAGGCCCACTCTGGCAGTGCCCGCCCTCGAGGCTGGGGCTCCGAGTGCCCGGCCCAGGCCGGGGCGTGGGGATGTCGGTGGTTCTGGGCAGCCAGGGCCCGGCGAGCTTCCTAACCCGCTCCCTCACTCCTGTTCCCCTGGCAGATTCTACTTCCTGTCAGATGACGAGCTGCTGGAGATCTTGTCCCAGACGAAGGACCCCACGGCCGTGCAGCCCCACCTGCGCAAGTGCTTCGAGAACATCACCCGGGTGGGTAGCTGGGCCTGGGGCTTGGGGCCGGGAGCACTGGGGCACCTCCTCTTCTTTTGCCCCAAGCCCTTGAAATGGGAAAGGAGGTGGCAAGTGAGATTCCTGGCCCTCGGTGACACCCGGGGCCTAGAGGAGAAAGGGCAGCTGCAAAACCCCGACCTTGTTCAGGGGAACCTTGTCCCCTCCATACACTGAGGTGCTGGCCGGGTCAGGAAAGCCATGAGGCCCGAAGCCCCCTGACCCTCCTGGTCCTCCCCTGGCCTACGAGGGAAGCTGCGCAGGCCTCTCAGAAGCACACGGGCAGACCAGCCTCCTCCCCCAAGTGCCTGCTGCAGGCCAAACCCGGGCTGGGGCCGGGCCACCTCTGGGGACAAGGCAGATGCATCCTGCCTGCGTGCAGTCAGGTGGATGCTGAGGCGGGGCGGGCCCCCAGGACCTACAGGGGCCGCTGCTGGGGTAACACCCGCCCCCACCTCGGCTCGCCCCTGCCCACAGCTGCTGTTCCAGGAGGACCTGGAGATCACACACATGTACTCAGCAGAGGGGGAGGAGGTGGAGCTGTCTTTCTCCATCTACCCCTCCAACAACGTGGAGGACTGGCTGCGCGAGGTGGAGCGCAGCATGAAGGCCAGCGTGCACGACTTCATCGAGAGGGCCATCAAGGCCTACCCCACGGTGAGCTGCGCCGCCCACCTGAGCCCAGCCTTTCCAGCCGGGTCCCTGCCCTATTCGTTCCTCTGGACGGTGCCTGTCTCATCTCCATTGCTGGAGCCGGGCTGCCTGCCTTATCCTCAGGCTACGGCTTTGACTGCTGCTTTTCTCAGTCAGCCACGGGGTCTCTGAGGAGGGATCCTTGAGGCCCTCATGGAGGAATCTGAAACCTTGTCTCCACACATGCTCTAGAAAGTGAGACTCATTCCTAATAACAATCATAATCCCTGTTAGGTTTCAAGCACTCACTGTGTGCCAGGCCCTGGGCTGAAACTTCACCCACGCTACCTTGCTCAGCCCCACAGCCAGCATATGGGGTGGGGGTGAAGCCCCATCCTACAGAGTCAGTTCACAGACATTTTCTGCCCAAGAGCGTGTGACTGGCAGAGCCAGGGCTTGAACCCTGGACTGTGCGCTCCCCAAACCTGGGCTCCCACCCCTGGCTCCAAGGTCTCCTCTGCCGAGGAAGTGATGATTCTGCCCACCCCTAGAAGTCCAGAGGCTAAGGACGTCTCTGCGTTTGAGGGTCTGATAGAGGCCCTCTAACTGGAGCCCAGAGGGTTCCCGGGGAGAAGTGGGTACAGGGCCAGCTGGCAGCTGCCTGGGTCAGCCCTGCCTGTGTTGTCTTCTCAGATGCCCAGGACCCAGTGGGTTCTGACCTGGCCTGGCCAGGTCACCATTGCTGGGTGCCAGACCTACTGGACCATGGAGGTGGAGGAGGCCCTGGAGGCCGGCAACCTCACGTTCCAGCTCTTCCCCCGGCTTGCCCAGCAGGTGGGAGAGAAGAGGGGTCCCTGTCTGCTCCCTGCACACACACCCTGCACCCCTCAGGGGAGCCCGGTCCCTCCAGGAGCTTTTTCCTATATTGAGCCTAGGAGAGGCCTGGGGTTGCGTCCGAAGACTAGGAGTTCAGACACCCCTGAAATGAGTGAGAGACCAGTGGGAGGGACTGAGAGTCCGAGGAGGGTTCCCAGGCCAAGCAAGTGCCCCTGGCGGTCAGTGAGGGAGCCCCACCCTGGGGCCCTCCTACACCCGCCTCCTTGCCCGAGCTCCGGCCCTGGCCTTGGAGGCTCGACACCAGGCATGTGCCTCCGTTTTCATTCACTTCCTGGCAGACTCCCCACATGGCCCAATGCCCTGCCCACCTCCCCCTGCCTGGCTCTCCCCATGCCCCCATCCCAGACCTGCTGACTTAGAGGCAGGGGACGGGAGGTGGGTCCTGCCTGCCATGTGACCTGTGTCCATGTGTGATAGCATCCTCCCCCCACTCCTGCAGCTCAGTGACCTGGTGGCCCTGGTGCGGGGGAAGCTGTCCCGCATGCAACGGGCAGTGCTGTCAGCATTAATTGTCATTGAGGTCCACGCCAAGGACGTGGTGAACAGGCTCATCGTGGAGGACATTGTCAGCGTGAACGACTTCGAGTGGATCTCACAGCTGAGGTGAGGGTGGGGGCCCCTGGCCCAGCTACCCCCAGGCACAGAGCAGCTGAGGAGGGGCAGGGGAGGGGCGGGGTTGCCTTGACGCCCTGGTTCCCAAAAAGAACCTCCTCCTCGGCCACACACCTTGCCCGGTGGCCTGTGATGGCCGTGGTCCGGGAGCCCATCTCCCTGCCATGCTAGGTACTACTGGACAAATAACGACCTGTACATCCACGCCGTGAATGCCGAGTTCATCTATGGCTACGAGTACCTCGGCAACAGCGGGCGGCTGGTGATCACACCCCTCACCGACAGGTGAGGGCCCCCGGGCAGAGTGGACGTTCTCTGTAAAGCCGTCAGGCACTTGCTCCGGCGCCCATGCTTAGTGCTGGCCGGAGCTTCAACCTGGGTTTTGAGGAGGGGGAGGTAAAGGTGGCCACGGGTTGGCCGTCCCGGGGGTCCCTGAGCCAAGCGCTACAGGGCTGCAAGGCGGGTTGAAGGAAGCACGGGAAGGTGGCGTGGGCTCCCTGCCTGGCCAGGGGGGCCAGGGCAGGGCACTCCTGGGTGCTGAGAGGAAAAGGGGCGAGAGCTGTGTCTGTGGGGGTCCCAAGGAAGGGGTCTACGCCGGGTGCGTGTGGCTGCTGCCTACCCCTCTTGCTCCTGCAGGTGCTACTTGACCTTGACTGGGGCCCTGCACCTCAAGTTTGGGGGAGCCCCAGCAGGCCCAGCCGGCACAGGGAAAACTGAGACCACCAAAGACCTGGGCAAGGCCTTGGCCATCCAGACAGTCGTGTTCAACTGCTCCGACCAGCTTGACTTCATGGCCATGGGCAAGTTCTTCAAGGGCCTGGCCAGGTGAGGTTGGGGTGTGAGGGTGGCACGGGGCAGGGGCAGGAAGGCTGAGCTCTCCAGGGACGGGGAGAGGAGCTCCGCAGGATGGTGGGGAGAAGTCGAAGGCTCGGCCCCTGGTGGTGGGGGGGTAGTGGGCGGCGGCTGAGCTGGTGGAGCTCGCTGTGGAGGGCTTCCTCCCCAGCAGAGCCAAAGGGGGCCCTAAAGGTGCCAGGTGGCTTCTGAACTCATCCCCCACCCCCGCCGATGCTCTCACCCCCCAGTGCTGGGGCCTGGGCCTGCTTTGACGAGTTCAATCGCATCGACATCGAGGTGCTGTCCGTGGTGGCCCAGCAGATCACCACCATCCAGAAGGCGCAGCAGCAGCGGGTCAGCAGCCCCTCGGCGCCCACCTCAGCCCCTCCCCTGTGCCCCCCAC
This sequence comes from Cabassous unicinctus, assembly GCA_029593785.1. Taxonomy (NCBI): domain Eukaryota; kingdom Metazoa; phylum Chordata; class Mammalia; order Cingulata; family Chlamyphoridae; genus Cabassous; species Cabassous unicinctus. Next base: position 3,687 of record JAQZBX010014287.1, read on the forward strand.
ACTGCCGTGTGCGCCACTCCCCGCTCACCTCTGCCTGCCAGGACGCCCTGCCACTTCCCACACTGGTGGGCTGAGAAGCCGGGCGCTCCTCTCATGGCGGCGGGGCCCTGTCCGCGCCCTCCCATCCCGCGGAGCCGTCAGGAAGCCCCACTCCCTTACTCCAGGCCAAGCTGGGAGGGATGAGGGGTCCCACGTCCTGACCCTCAGGAAAAGCCCCAGGCAGTCAGCCTTTCTCTAGCCTCATGCAGTGGGACCCAGGGGTGTCCTCCTGGGGACAGAGCAGGGAGGCCAGGCGGCGCCCTCCCCACAAGCTGTGTAGGTCCTGGTCAGGCGGAACTTGCCTCTGCCTCAGGAGAAGCCGAGTAAGGAACCGGGGCGTTGGGAGCAGGAGCAGGAGGTGAGCTCGGTCCTCGGAGGCACTGGAGCCGGGACCTGGGAGCCATGGGGAGCCTATGGGACCTGGGCCCTCAGACCAGATTCCAAGGGATTCCAAGGGAGGGCGGAGCCAGCCTGTGGTCAAGGGTCTGGTCCAGGCTGACCGGCTGTGACCGGGACAGAGGCATCAGCAGGGCCCAGGTGAGCTGACCGCCCCCACCCTCAGGTGGAACGCTTCATGTTTGAGGGTGTCGAGATCCCACTGATGCCTTCCTGCGCCGTGTTCATCACCATGAACCCGGGGTACGCCGGCCGCACCGAGCTGCCCGACAACCTGAAAGTGAGTTCTCTGCGACCGGGGTGGCCCGGGAGGCCGCTGGGAGGGCCCTGGGAGGCACCCAAGCTCTGGCCTGGGCACAGAGAAGCAAAATTGCTTATGTAGGACACACAGCTGTGGTGGTGTCAGGGTCTGTGATTCCTCGCGGCAGCCCCCTCCCTGCCCAGGGTCCTGTGGCCCACCCCCAGCGATGGAGGGAGGGCCCCAGGCTTCTCCTTGGGGCACGGGAGAAGTCAGCGTAAGGGTGGGTGGGAGGCCAGGCCTGTGGGAGGAATGGGAAGGTGAGGCCTGGGAGTGCCCATCGCTGGGGAGTTACACGGGGGCAGGTTCAGACCAGCACAGGACCAGGCGGTCTGCCCCCCTGCTCACATCTGCCCCACCTGCCCCAGGCGCTCTTCCGGCCCGTGGCCATGATGGTTCCAGATTACGCCATGATTGCTGAGATCTCCCTGTACTCCTTTGGCTTCAACGAGGCCAGCGTCCTGGCCAAGAGGATCACCACCACCTTCAAGCTGTCCTCTGAGCAGCTCAGCTCCCAGGTGAGGCTCTGCCCCAACCAGGTTCCAGGGACCGAGGGCCAGCCCTAGCCTCAGCCTCCAGAGGAGCCTCCAGAGAAGCTTTGAGCACCTGCGTGAGCCAGGTGCTGTGCTGGATGCTCTACAGGCCTTATCTTGTTGAGTCCCTGAGATAGGAGTTGCTTCCCCACCTCTCAGCCCAGGATACCAAGGCCTCAGCGGTTAAGAGCCTGGCTAGGCTCGAGCAGTGCTCAGCGGAGCAGGAGCAGGAGCCAGGAGGAGAGGCGCATCTGGGCCAGTCCAGGCACACGGGAGGGGTGATCAGTAGGAGACCAGGAAGCACACGGCACCAAAGGGGGCCAGCCAGGCCTGCCCGTGGGCCTCCCACTCAGTGCTGAGTCCAGGTTGCAGGGGACAGGGTGGGATTGGCCCAGGCACCAGCCCTGGTGGTTAAGCTCTCCTGTTTGGGCTTTATTTTCTGAAAAGAAGCTCCCCCTTTGCAGTGGCAGAGATGAGCCCCAGCTCTGGGCTTACATGCAACCGGCCTGTAAAGTTCCAGAAAAAAAAATCCCTGGTGTCACCGTAACTGGCCCCCTCTGGGTCACCTCCCCATCCTGAACACCACTCACTATGGCCGCGGGAAAGGATGCTGCCTTTGGCCATGGCCTGGAGGAGAGGCAGTCTGTTAGCAGGAAAGCAGCAGCTTTCTCATCAAAAGAGCAGCCATCCCAGAGCTCTGAAAATGTGCTCCGCCCTTCCTAAGCTGTCATGACCCACTCTTTAACCAGCTGCAAGCCCAAGATCCCAGGAAACGTGCTAGTCTGTGGGGCAGGTCCAGATGTAGCTGGAATGGTCTGGCACTGAGGGCAAAAGGGTGAATTGAGTTACTTCCAACACAGTTCATGCGTAACGTAGGGTGAAGGCACGTGGTGAGGCAGAAAGGGTGGGTCTGCGGAGATGTCACAGGAGAATGTTGGAAGGGAGCTCAGAGGCCACCGAGGCAGCCCGTTTATTGTCCAAGTGGGAAACTCATTCATTCACTTTTTCCACAAAAACGGAGTGCCCCTCTGTGCTTGGCTGGAAGCGCGAGGTCGGAGCAGTGGCCCAGGCAGGCAGAGGGCTCAGCCTCACGGGGCTACATGTCGAGAGGGGAAGGCAGGGCAGGTAATCCCGATAGCGAGAGGGGGCGGGAGAAGGCGGAAGGAGAGGGTGCCAGAGGGGCCCAGAGGAGGGCCAGCTGGCCCAGGCTGGACGTGCAGGGTGGCTGCAAGGGAGGTGACGTTTCAGCTGAATCTGGGCCACGAGGCGTGGCCAGGTCCACGGTGGGTGCGGCGGCCCCAGAGGGACGACGGCAGCCTGCTCCCTCCTCTGGGCGGCAGGACCACTATGACTTCGGCATGAGAGCCGTGAAGACCGTGATCTCGGCCGCTGGGAACCTCAAGCGAGAGAACCCCGACATGGACGAGGTGAGCCGGCGGGCGTCCGGGGAGCAGCCGCCCCAGGGCTCCGCGGTTGACGGCCCCACGGCCCCTGCCGCAGGAGCTCATCTGCCTCAGGGCCATCCGCGACGTGAACGTGCCCAAGTTCCTGCAGGAGGACCTCAAGCTCTTCTCTGGGATCGTGTCCGACCTGTTTCCCACCATCAAGGAGGAGGATACGGACCACGGCATCCTGGACAAGGCCATCCGCAGGGCCTGCGAGAAGAGCAACCTCAAGGACGTGGACGGTGAGCGCAGCTGTTCTGAGCCGGGGCTGGCTCCGGGCCCCCGGGGTCCAGGGCACGAGGACAGAGGCGGGAAGTCCAGGCGAAGCGTGTTGCGGGTGGCGCTCTCTGCGAGCAGCCCACGGGGCGGGGCCTGTGACCCCGGGGGTCCGGGGGGGGGGTCTCATGGTGTAGACCCGCCCCCGTGCTGCAGCCCCGCCTCCCCGCAGGAGGAGCAGGCTCAGGTCCCGCCTCCCGCCCTGGCTCCCCCTGACCAGGGTCTCCTCTGCCCTGTGCTGTGCTCAGCCCCCTGCAGGCTTCTGCCCCAGGGCCCTCTGTTCTCCAGAAGCTCTAACACTTCCTGCCCTTGCCCAGCCCCTGCCCCCCAGGCCCCAGCAGGCCTGTTGCATGATGCCGCTAACCCTTCTCTCCCTCCCCACCTGTCTCCCAGCTGAGCCTTGGGTCAGCTTTGCCATCACGGCTAGGTGGACCTTGTCCCTTTGGCGGGGACCCCGGGACTGGCAGTGCAGTACCCCCACCCCCACGCTTGGTCCAAAGCGATGCCTCCACTCCCCAGCCGTCTGGACCTGGCCTTCCGCCTTCCGGCTGGCGGCTGTCCGTGCAGCTCCTGGGATTTTGCCTCATCCTGACCAGCACTAACTTGGGGTGGGGTGCTCAGGAGGCTGGCAGGAGTTTGGGGCTGGAGCTGATTCCGGTGCCTGTGACAGCCGACACCGAGCAGGCCCAGGACAGCAGCCTCCCATCCAGCGAGGATCACAGTGGGGATGATGGCTCTGTGCCAGGCTCTGTGCTCGGGGCTTCAGCTGCCCTACCTCTGAGCTGTGGACTACCACCCTCATTCCACACATGAGGACATGAGGATGCTGAGCCTCAGGCAGTGGAGTGGCCACCCGAGGTCACACAGCAAACTAGTGGCGGAGCCAGGCCCCAGGCTCATGCTGTTATCCCTGGGTCCCCCACCACGTCCCCCCAGGGTTCCTGACCAAGTGCATCCAGCTCTACGAGACCACGGTGGTGCGGCACGGCCTCATGCTCGTCGGACCCACGGGCTCCGGCAAGAGTACTGTGAGTGGAGCCCAGTGGGCGGCCCCGTGTCCTGGGCAGTGGGCGGAGCAGCCTCAAGGGGGCGTGGCCTCCATTTGTGCGTCCCTGGCCTCTAGAACACCCCACCAGCCCTGTGGCTCCCGCCCTGCTCCAGCTCTGCTCTCCAGGGAGCCACGAGGCTCACTCTGGGGCCCGTCTCCGCAGTGTTACAAAATCCTGGCAGCCGCCATGACCTTGCTGAGAGGGCAGCCGTCCATCAGTGGCGGCGTCTACGAGGCCGTCAACTACTACGTGCTCAACCCCAAGTCCATCACGATGGGCCAGCTGTATGGGGAGTTTGACTTGCTCACCCATGAGTGGTGAGTGACCCCTGGCCACCCCCACGGTTGCCAGTGAGCAGCCTGTCCTAACTGGGGGCCATGGGCCCCCTCTCCTTCCCTTAACCCAGGGGGAGGCTGGAGGCTCAGGCTCTGGAGCCTAAATGCCTGGGATTCTACCCACCACTTCCTTGCTGACTGACCTTCCTCACTCCCCATGCCTTGTTCCCTCATCCACAAAATGGGATAATAACAGGACCGTTACGGTGGTTTAACATATGGAAGGCGCTGTCATTCCCCGGGAGAGGCTGCTGGTCCCTCTCAGGCCGAAGCGAGAGTTTTAGGGGAAGTGCTGGGAGTGACCACGCAGGACTGGAACTGCTTCCTGCCTTTGGGCCACAGTGTGACCCAAGGCAAGTCATGTGGTCCCTCTAGCCTCAGTTTCTCCAAAAATAAAATGTGGGTAATGAGAACACCTCTCTGCATAGCCTTGTGACAGTGGGAGGCCCATGGGAAGGTGCTTTCTGGGGTTCAAGGACCCCTCAGAGTTTCAGGGACTACCAGGGGTCCAGGAGACCACCAGGGGGACCGAGGCATGGACAAGGCTTCTCACCACAGGGGAGCATTTGAGATGCACCTCATGGAGCATTTTAAGGGTCTAAAGGGGTAATCGCCCACTGCTAATCTCATCTGCCTTGAGTGTGAGCTATGGACAAGGGTCAACAGGACAAATTCTGTTTTGAGCCTGGACAGCAAACAAGCAGGGCCCAGCTTCTCTCCCTGCCCAATCCTTCTTTGGTGGGGGCTGATTTTTCTTTTAGAAACTGTTGATTTCCTCCCAAGGAAGGTAGAGATTCACCTTCCTATACTCTGGTTTAGCCTCAATCCATCCTTCCATAGAGCTGTATTGTGAATTTTGTTTTATCAATAGTCAGTAGTTCCCCTATTTTGACAAGTTAAAAAAAAAAAAAGTTCACTGAAGAACCCATCCATGGTGGTATCACTTTCCTTCCTGTGCAACTTTCTATTTTCCTGGAGTAAACCTCTGTTTTTCATTTGCTCAGTTTTCTATGCAGCAAGAACCAATTCCCCCCAAACCTGCTGGAAAACTGTGAACGTGCTCCCTGAACCACCTCCTACTTGGCCAAACACATGGGGTCCTCCTGGAGCCTGCCCACCCTCTGGGGACCCACCCTCCTGTGCACATCAGGCCTGGCCACGTTCTCGGCTGCTGCCGCGGTTGGCCGGGCATTGCCCGTCTCCTTCATCCTGGGAGCTCCCTTTGCCTCTTGTTTGGATTGCATCTCCATTTCCTGGACTCCAGGTCTCCCTCTTTCTTGGTTTGCACCCTCAGTTGGAGGATTCCTTCCTGGAAAGGGTACATAAAAGAGAAATTCCTGGGCCTTTGCATAACTGAACATGTCTTTATTCTACCTTTGCATATGGTTGACTGGCTGAGTATAGAATTCTAAGTTGAAAATCTTTTTCCCTTGGAAATCTGAAGGCTTTGCAGCGCTGACTTCCATTGTTGCTTTGAGAAATCTGACATCATTCAGATTCCCAATCAGCCTTGTTTTCTTATTTCTAGAAGCTTTCCGGATCACCTCTTTAGGCCAGTGTTATGAAATTTCTTGATGATGTGCCCTAGTGTGGATTCTTTTAAAATATTTTGTCAGAGAAGGCAGTGGGTTCTTTCCATCTAGAGCAGGGGTCAGCAAACCACAGCCCTCGGGCCAAATCTGACCTGCCACCTATTTTTGTAAATAAAGTTTTATTGGGACACAATCATGTTTGTCTGTTTGTTTATGTATTATCTATGGCTACTTTCACACAACAGTGGCACAGTTGAGTAGTTGTAATAGAGACTATATAGCTCCCAAAGCCTAAAATATTTATTATCTGACCTTTTACAGGAAAAGTTTGTCAACCTCTGGTCTAGACACTTGAGGTCTTCAGTTCAAAGAAATTTTCTTGAATTATATTTTTAATAATGTCCTTGTTTCCTTTAGTCTTTCTCCCTGGAACACCCATTAAACAGATGTTAGACCTTCTTGATCAATCCTTTAATTTCATTTCCTGTTGTCCATCCCTTGCTTTTTTGGTGTACAACATTCTGAAAGATTTTATTTACTTTCTCTTCTAACTCTGTTATTTTGTTTTTTGGTTTCCTCCTCTCTTCCTTTCCCTTTGTTTCTGCTCATTTGTTTTCATCTCCATCGTTCATGCCAGGGGCTTTTCTCAATTGTCTAATCATCTGGACTGTGTGGTCATATTTAAGAATGACTGGGAGTGTGGGTAGGGGGATGGCAGTAGGTCTTGCTGTGTGGTTGGCTTCACTGTAGGGCAGCTGGCTGGAGACCCCAAATGTCAGCACCTGAGGTCTTTTTTCTGGGGCTATTCTCTTGGGGCTATTCTTTGCTCCAAAGAAGAAGCCTTCAGTCTCCTGCTGGGGGTGTCTGCTTGGCTCCAGTGTTCTGGAAACCCAGTGGGAGATGGGGGCTGAGGAGAGGGATCATCCATCTTTCCCTATGTAGGCCTCTACTGTGCCCTCCAATCTTGGTGGTGTGTCACCACCCCACCCCATCCAGGCTCCTGTGTGGGTAGGTGGGGGACCTGGAGAACATATCAGCAACATGTCCCACACATCTCCTGGGGGGTGGCCTGTTCCTCTGAAGCCTTCCTGGATTCCGTGGCAGGGACCAGCCGCTTTTCATGGTGCATCCGCCCCACCCCCCATGTTAGTTCCCCTCTCCTTCTCATTCCATCTTCTAAAACTGTGTGGGCCTCCATTTCTGCTTTTCCCTCCTCCCCATCCCCTTTTTTCCTTTGAGAATGTCACCTTTTATCTTCCTTTAATGTAACTTTAGTGGGGATTCAGTAGGGGTGGGGTGGGGAATAGAGCATGTTTTTATTATACCACATTAATCCAAAAAGCCCCAATTTTGCAGAGCAGGGCCAGCCTGCCCACCTGGCTTCCCTGGCAGCCAGCTGTGCTTGCTGCTCTGCCTCCCTGGCGCCTACAACCCTCTCCTCCCTGGTGGCTGCAGGACAGACGGGATTTTCTCCTCCCTCATCCGGGTGGGGGCCATTGCCTCCGACACCAACAAGAAGTGGTACATGTTTGATGGGCCGGTGGACGCTGTTTGGATCGAGAACATGAACACGGTGCTGGACGACAACAAGAAGCTGTGCCTCAGCTCCGGGGAGATCATCAAGCTCACAGAGGTGCGCCCATCTGCCCCTCACCCAGCTCTCCTCCTCCCTTCAACCCCCCACCTCCTGGCCAAAGCTGCCTCTGAGTCAGCTACCAGGATGTGGTCAGGAGCCGGCCAGCAGGCAGGAACTTGGGCCCTGCCCCCAGTGCCCCCCCGACCCCGAGCTCCTGCACCCCTGCCTTGCCCCACCAGCCACCCCAACCCGCCCTTTTGGCAGACCCTCTTCTGGTGAGGCTCTGAGCCCAGGTCCAGGACAACTGCCCACACTGCCTTCTGCCTCCCAGGCCCACTTTCAGCCATATCAGAGCATCTTGGTCGGGTATCCGCCCTGGTCCTGGCAGCATGCCTGGGGTGTGGGGACAGGTGTGCACACCTGGCTGCAGGGGCCTGCCTGGTGCACAAGGGGTGGTTCCCAGAGACATAAGAACCATCCATGGTGGCCACACTGGCCAGCTTCCTGAGGCCCCCGAGAACACCTGGGCACCAGTGGGAGCCTGTGTGGCCGCATGCCCGGGTGTGGGCTCTGCAGCAGGGCATGCAGCTCTCATCAGCTGTCCTCAGGGTCCAGGAACCCCCTAAAGGCCCACTCCAGGATGCCAGAGCGCCCCCAGGACCCTCCCGACTTCAGTGCCTCCTCAGGGCTGCAGAGCGGGCCACATCGTCAACTGAGGGGCCGGGGGCTCCTGCGTCTCTCCCCCAGCACCAGCCCGGCCCTTGGCCTGCCCAGAACACCCCCTCGTAGGATGGGCCGCCCCTCCCCACGGCCCTGCAGCCCTGCCCTCCAGCCCACGGGCCAGCAGCTGCCCAGCTCACACTGCCCATCTCGGCACCAGGCAATGACCATGATGTTCGAGGTGCAGGACCTGGCGGTGGCCTCGCCGGCCACAGTGTCCCGCTGCGGCATGGTCTACCTGGAGCCCAGCATCCTGGGCCTCATGCCCTTCGTCGAGTGCTGGCTGAGGAACCTCCCCACCTTGCTGAAGCAGTACGAGGAGCAGTTCAAGGCCCTCTTTGTCATCTTCCTGGAGGTAGGAGAGGCTGCAGGCGGGCCAGCCCAGGCGGGGCGGCGGGCTGAGGCCACGAGGTGCGTGCGCTGGCCGTGGAGCTGAGCAGGCGCTGCCCCCTGCAGGAGGCCATCACCTTCGTTCGGCTCTCAGTGAAGGAGGTGATCGCCTCCACCAACAGCAACCTGACCATGAGCCTGCTCAAGCTGCTCGACTGCTTCTTCAAGCCCTTTCTGCCCAGAGAGGTAGGGGCTCTCCTCATCTGGGCCACCCGAGGGCCCTGAATTCCGAATCCAGCTTCCCGGGTTGGGTCATGGGACCACCCCGTCCAGTCTGCTGTGGCGGGTAGCCAGGGCTTCCGAGCACAGATGAAGCCCGGGGCCCAGCCCAGGGGAGCAGTCTCAGGGAAACGACACGTGGGCAGGACAGGCATATAGCAGCTACCACAGGAAGACACAGAGAAACAGCCCTGGGTGGCAGAGACCACGGCCTGCCTTCCCCCAGCCTCCTCAGGCCACTCAGTGCTGTTCCCATCTTAGCCTGATGCTGTTCCCTCTGTCCCCAGGGCCTCAAGAAAATTCCCCCTGAGAAGCTGAGTCGCATCCCAGAGCTGATCGAGCCCTGGTTCATCTTCTCCCTGGTCTGGAGTGTGGGAGCCACAGGGGACAACATAGGCCGCGTTAGCTTTAGCAGGTGGCTGAGAAGAAAGATGGTCCTGGAAAAGGTGAGAGGTGGCAGCCCCCAGGCCTGGGTCCGAGTCCGGGATGCGTGCGCTGAGCCCTGGGCACTCTGGGGCCAGCCACCTGGGCCCAAGCCCCCAGGGACAGGCTCTGGGAGAAGAGTACGCAGCCACCCACCCCCCTGGCCTCACAGCCCAGCTCTCTGGTCCCTTGCAGGTGGCCCTGCTCTTCCCGGAGGAGGGGCTGGTGTTCGATTACAGGCTGGAGGACGCAGGGATCAGCAACATCAATGACGAGGAGGAGGATGATGAAGAGGGCAAGCAGGTGGGCACAGGCCCACCTCGAGGGGATGGGGCAGGGGGCCCGCTGGGCGGTGGCTGTCCAATTCCAATAATGACCACAGAGGGGAGCCCACACTGACAGCCACCAGGTCTCAGGGTGGGGCTATTTGCACCGTCTCACAAATCCTCCCGGCCACACAGGGTGGCTGTTGTTGTGCCCCTTTTCCTGACAAGGAAACTGAGGCCCAGACGGTCACACCCAGCTAGCTGCTGGCTGAGCTGCACTTGAACCCGGGGCTGGGAGACGGCAGAGGGCTCCCTCCCCACCCTCACGCATTGCCTCCTCCCTGCTGACGCTGAGCCCAGGGACAGGGCTGCTTCGGTTGTACTTTAAAAAGCCCGTTTGCCCAGGTGCTGGGCTCCCTGGGGAGCAGGGGACACGTCTGCATGGCCCACCTTGGTGATCCCGCCCCCACCGTCAGCCAGTGAGGGCTGCATGAGCCAGTCCACGTTCCAGGGCCAGGACCCCGGCCCAGGAGGAGGGGGTAGAGAGGCGTCTGTGGGGACCTGGCGGCCACTGTGCTGGGTCCCGTCTGGGGGTCTCACGGGGCACGTTTGGGTCTGATGGTCAGGACTATCCTTAGTGGGTCTTCCGTTGAGGGAGGGTCTGCCAGCCGGGCCAAGGGGGATGGAGGGGGAAGCCGGGCCAGGAGACCTTGCTGCGACCAGCTGACGCCAGCCTCCAGCCCTTGGGTAGCCCGAAGCCAAACAGCAAAGACCTCTGCTGGGAATCCAATTCCCAGAGCTCTTCCTTCACGCAGAGACCCAGGGACCGTCAGTCCTTAGGGAGCCCCCCACCTGGGCGCTCTATCCGAGGACCAGCAGCACAGCTCCTTGCCCACGCTGCACTTGGCAACAGGGCCACAGCCACGGGTGGGGCGGGCAGGGGCTCCGGCCCACCCCCCGGGTACCCTGTGGTTCCAGGTCTCCTGGGTGAAGTGGATGGACCCCTCGGCTCCGTTCACCATGACGCCAGACACCAACTACTGCGACATCATCGTGCCCACCATGGACACCGCGCGGATGTCCTACTTGCTGGGCATGCTGCTCACCAACCACAAGCCCGTGGGTGCCCGAGGCGGGGGTGGCTGGCCGCCGGCGTGCGCCGGGCCTGAAGGGCGCATCCCCATGTGGCCCTTCTCCCCAGGTGCTGTGCCTCGGGCCCACGGGCACGGGAAAGACCCTCACCATCGCCGACAAGCTCCTCAAGAACCTGCCACTGGAGTACATCAGCCACTTCCTCACCTTCTCGGCTCGCACCTCGGCCAACCAGACCCAGGACCTCATTGACAGCAAGCTGGACAAGAGGCAGGCCCCGCGGTCCTTCCTCGTCCCCCAGCCAGGCTGGACCCGCTGCCATCCCCCCCGTCCCCACCAAATCATGTTCCTGGGCTCGCCAGAAACAAGGGGTCCTGGGTTCCCTTGCAGACTGCTCCGGAACCTTCCCTCCACCACAAAGTCCTTCTGGGTCTCTCAGTGGGGGTTCGTCCTGGGCCGGGCACCTGGGTGGGGTGGGGGCGGGGAAAGCTGCCTTTGAGACCCCTGCCATCCCCGCCAGCCCTTTGCCTCCGAGGCCAGGCTCGGCCTGAAGGGCTGGGGCTCGGGCCGGCCCGCGGCGCTGGGCTCACGCGGCCCCTGCCCGCAGGCGGAAGGGGGTGTTCGGGCCGCCCCTGGGGCGCAACTTCATCTTCTTCATCGACGACCTGAACATGCCGGCCCTGGAGACGTACGGCGCCCAGCCGCCCATCGAGCTGCTGCGCCAGTGGATGGACCATGGCGGCTGGTATGACCGCAAGATCATCGGTGCGTGCGGGCAGGGCAGCGGGGCGCGGGCGGGCTGCACGGGGCAGGGCCAGGGCCAGGGCGGCGTCCCCGTCGGGCCCGGCAGGCTTCAGGGGCCCCTGGAAATGTTTCAATTCCCCTTCAAATCAGGGAAAAGGTGAATTTCTGAGGCAAAGAACGTGAGCCTGCGCCACGTGCGCATTTGCCTTCCTGCCGTTGCAGCCGTAAAACAGAGGAGGGGCCTCGAAGGCTAAGGTGCCCAGAGCAGGGAAGGCCCTGGGCGCGCACCCCCTCACTGCCCCCCTCGTCCCAGGAGCCTTTAAGAACCTGGTGGACATCAACTTTGTCTGCGCCATGGGCCCTCCGGGCGGGGGCAGGAACGCCATCACCCCGCGGCTGACGCGCCACTTCAACTACCTGTCCTTCGCCGAGATGGACGAGGTCAGCAAGAAGCGCATCTTCTCCACCATCCTGAGCCACTGGATGGGTGAGTGGGGGCGGGGCGGGGCCGGCGAGGCCGTGGGCGGGGGCAGAAGCCGAGGCCAGGGAGCCTACGCCAGGGCCAGCTGGGCAGCCACCCGAGAGGGCGGGCTGGCTGAGCCACTCACCTTAACCCTTGCTTCACTGCTTACTCAGCCACATTACCTTTGGCAAGTTCGTGAACCTCTCTGAACCTCAGTTTCTTCATCTGTAAAACGGGTGATAAGATTAGTACCCACTCTCTGAAATCATGAGGGCTGAGATATTGCATGTAGCGCGTAATAGCGCACGAAGCCTGGCATGTGGTGATTGCTGAGAATGTGGTATATACATACACACACTCACTGGTGTATTGTCACGCACGTTAGCACTTGCCTGGAAACACTGGTGGAAGGATTTACTCTTGTAAATCGGGAAAAGCCACCAAGATAGAATGGACAAAGAGGCCCTGACCTTCCGTGGGGCTTGGGGGGAAGTCTGCCCCGGGCTGCTGCTTCCTCTCAGCCCACCTCCCACCCAGCACACACTCTGACTTTGAACTCCACGGGGCTCTGTACCTGCTGGTGGGGGTGGGAGCCGGGCCTTCTGTCCTCTGGCCTCGCACACCCGGCCTCCAGGGCTATAGGCCAGGACTTCCTGCAGGCCCAGCTTGGGGCTGGGGGCCTGTCGCGTGAGGTCAGGCAGCTGCTCTGGGAGCTTCCCAGGTGGGCTCAGCCGGCTGAGGGGGACCGCCAGGGAGCCTCCTCGCCCTGAGTGCCCCCGTCTCTCCCACGATCCTCCAGATGGATTCCTCGGAGAAAAAAGTTACCGGGAGCCTGTGCGTAAGTTCGGGCCCCGGGCTGGGGAGGGCCTGGGTGGCCGGGGGCAGTCCCAGGGTAAGGCCCGGGCGCCGAGGGGGTGTGGCATGAGCGGCCAGGTGCGACCAGCACCTGCTGTGAGTGCCCCCAGCGCCTCCCCTCGCCTGCTCTACGTGTGCACCTGGTCGCGGTCTGTGCCCCCATGAGAAGTGCAGCTTGTTGAGGAGGAGGAGTATGTCTGGGCCACCCTCGGTCCCCCGCACCCAGAACGGTGCTTGCATCGGCCCCTCTGGGGCTGGTGAGCCCTCGCACCCCCTCTTTCCTTCTTCCCCATTCTGGGGGCTCCCTCTGCTTCAAGTTCCCACTGATGGAATTTTGGTTCCCAGCAAAGAATCAGATATTTTTCAAAGAACAAGCAAATGGGTTGTTAGCAGTTAAAATGCAGGCTGGAGGCTATGGCAGCTCCAGGGGGGCGGTGAGCCCCAAAGGCCTGAGCTCCAGGAAGCCTGTGCCGATACGGGAGGCCGACGGCGAGCCTGCAGCCCTCATGTGTGTGGCTCACGGCTGGCCCTGCCCCACGGCCCCACTGGCGCCCCCCTCCCATGGCCGCGTCCCAGGGCACTGACATGCTGACAGCCTGTGTCTGGAATGGGGGTGTGGGGGGTACCCCTCGCCCGGGGGCTGCATCCGAGAGGGCCTGCAGGCCGGGGAAAGGGCATCTGAGGCGAGAGCAGAGCCCAAGCAGAGGCCAGGAGGTTAGAGTCTGCAGAGGCTGCCCAGGAGCTCCTTCCGTGTGACCTGGGCCCACTGCCCTGTCCCCCCAGCCGGGGCCCCCGCCAGCATCGTCCACCTCACGGAGCCCCTCGTGGCAGCCACCATCATGGTGTACTCCACCATCACCTCTCAGCTGCTGCCCACCCCAGCCAAGTCCCACTACACCTTCAACCTGAGGGACCTCTCCAAGGTTTTCCAGGGCATGCTCATGGCCGACCCGGCCAAGGTCGAGGTGAGCGTCTGGCAGGCCCCTTCCCTGGGGCTGCACCCGCTGCTGCCCAGCCCTCCCCACCACCCCCCCTTTGGGTCTTCCTGGCTCACACCCCCAGCCTCCCTCCAGCCGGGCCCTGAGGGCCCCAGGAGCCCTGCTCTTGTGCCGCTCTGCCCCACCTGTGGCCCGGGCCCATGGGTGGGGTGGTGGGCATGCTGGGGATGGCACGGAAGAGGGAGCCAGGGCAGAGAGGGAGACGAAGGCTTCCTGGCGGAGGCACCATGCATGCAAAGATTCGGAGGGGAGAGTGAGCAGGGGCCTTTAGGAGCCGAAGACACCCAGGTAGGTAGAGCGGGAAGCGGAGCAGGGAATGGGGCGGTCGGGGTGCTGGGCGGGGCCAGACCCTGCGGGCGATGGGGCTAGGGCACAGAGCTCACACTTCATCCTGAGGGCTATGAGAGCCTAGGGGGCAGGGGACGGATTTGCCTTTTGGAAGAGTCCTCGGCCCACGTGGGGAGTGGACGGGTCTGTGTATGCAGAGCCCTGGGCCAGGGAGGGAGGGTGCACAGGACAGAGCTGCCCTGGCCTTGCCGAGCCTGGAACCAAAGCTGTTGCTGGAGGAGGGTCCCGAGGGGCGGTCCAGTCACCCAAGGAGACGGGAAAGCCAGACCAGGAGTGGCGGCAAGTGGCTGGGGCGTTGGTGGATGTGGCGTGTGGGCAAGGTGTAAGGGGACTCGGGCATCCCTCCGGGGCTTGGGCTTGGGGAGCCATGGGAGCCATAGGAGGGGCAAGTGATGGCTTCAAGGCGCCCAGCAGGCACTTGGCCAGCTGGGCCTGGCGCTGGGAGCTGGCAAGGCCGAGGCAGCCCGTGCGAGTCACTCGGTCCTCGGTTGTCAGCAGACGCGCCTCTGAGCAGCCCCTGCGTGTGGTCCTGGCACAGTCAGGGGCCCAGGAGCTGTGCACCCGCCCCTCCTGCCCCTGGTACTTTGAGAGGTGGCTCAGGGCCTGGGGCCAGGGCCGGCACTGACGCTGGGGCGGCTGCAGGACAAGGTGCAGCTGCTGCGACTCTGGTACCACGAGAGCTGCCGCGTGTTCCGCGACCGACTGGTGAACGAGGAGGACCGCACCTGGTTCGACCAGCTCCTGGAGAGCCTCATGGAGGAGTGGGAGGTGGCCTTCAGCCAGGTCTGCCCCTTCCAGCCCATCCTCTACGGGGACTTCATGTGGCCAGGCTCTGACGTCAAGTCCTACGAGCTCATCACCAGCGAGAAGAAGGTGGGCCCAGGCTGAGCCCCTGTCCTGGTGCCCCAGCCCTGGTCGGGTCCTCCCTGCTCCGAAGCTCTGGGTCCCAGGCCCCTTGAAACACCACACACTATGGCCAGAAGGTCAGGCCGCTGGGTGTAAAGCCAGCTTGGGGGCCCCAGGTAAGCTGCTTGGCCTCTCTGAGCCCCCGGTTCTTCACCTGTTGAATGGGTGCAGCAGGCCCTGGTTGGCTCGTCTGTGGTTCAGCCGAGACAGACTCTGAAAAGGGGGGCATGCTGTACCCATGGGACAGTTAGCGGCCCACCCACGGGGGGCGGCAGGGTCCAATCATCTGCGGTCTGTGGCCTCCCCCGGCACATGGCTTGCCTCAGAGTTGCATGGCTGGAGGGGGTCTCTACACCTGCACCCTCTCCCAGCTCCCAGGAGCTCCGGTCAGGGTCCCAGAATCGGGATCTCCTGGTGAGCCTGAGGGAGCAGGCAGGGCCCTGAGCCGCGGGCCTAGCTGTGTCCAGCAGGGACGGCCCCTCCCAGCCGCTCCCCGCCTCGTTCAGGCTGACCTGGCTTCTTAAGGCCCAACATCCCTCCAAGCCTGGGGGCGCAGGCCCGGCCATGGGGCGGGGGGCGGGGGGCTGGCAGTCAGGGAGGGCCCCGGAGCTCTCCCCGCCGTCTGCCCTGGCCCCCCAGATGATGCGGGTGATTGAGGAGTACATGGAGGACTACAACCAGATCAACACGACCAAGCTGAAGCTCGTCCTCTTCATGGATGCCATGAGCCACATCTGCCGCATCAGCCGCACGCTGCGCCAGGCGCTGGGCAGCGCGCTCCTTCTGGGCGTGGGCGGCAGCGGCCGTAGCTCCCTCACACGGCTCGCCTCGCACATGTGAGGGTCCCCAGGCGTGGCAGGCAGGGGGCAGCGGGTGGCAGATTGTCAGTTCCATCCATGACCTACCACAATGGTAGAAGCCTGGGGCAGCCCCACGGTAGGCCCTCCAAGCCCCTGGGCTTCTGGAAGGACTGGGAAGGGGTCCTAGACTTAAGGAGAGGAGCAGCAATGCCCTGTGGTGCTGCAGGGAGGGAGGTGTAGGGAGGTATAGTCATCCCGGAGGGCCTCTTAGAGGAGGTGACCATGGGCCTGGCCTCGGGATTGGAGCTGGGAGGAGGGAAGGGAAGTCCTGCCAGGCTGAGCAGAGGCCTGGAGGCAGGAGAGCCGGTGCAGGGCCTGGAGAGCCTGCTGGTCTGCCCAGGATGCGAGCAGGACGAACTGCAGATGGCCAGGGTGGGACCTGGGCACCCACTAGCCCCTCAGCGCCTGGCTCCAAGCTCTTGGCACACCCCAACCCAAACTCCTGCCTCCAGGGCCGAGTACGAGTGCTTCCAGATTGAGCTATCCAAGAACTACGGCATGACCGAGTGGCGTGACGACGTCAAGAAGGTCCTGCTCAAGGCTGGCCTGCAGAGCCTGCCCATCACCTTCCTGTTCTCAGACACTCAGGTGCTGCCATGGCGGGCAGCGGGTGGGGTTCAGGGTGTATCCTGGAAGGTGGTCAGTCCTGGGTGCCCAGGTCGCTGGAGGTTGGAGCAGACCTCGAGAGGGGCTGTCGAGACCAGGCAGGGCCCCGGATGGGCAGATCGGGGACCAACCCCAGCCTCCCACAGCCCACCGCGAGCAGCGCCTCCGCTGCCGATGGTGTCCCCTCAAGGACCTGAAGTGCTAGGGCCCATGCCCACCTCTTGGGGGTGGCTCCCTCTGGGGCCCCCTTGGTGTGGGGTCTCTGTCCAGGTCTCTGAAAGGAGAGGCTGAGGCTCTGGGGCCACTTGAGGCTGCTTGTGGGCAGAGCTGGGCCTGGCCCGCAGCCCTGGAACGTGCCCCACCCTGGGCCAAGGGCCCCTCTGCTTCCAGCCCTGCCCCTTTCCCACAGCTCCCCTCAGGCAGCGCTAAGCTAGGGCAGCAAGGTGCCCTCTGGCATAGGCCAGGCGCTGGCCATATCCATCTCTGCGCATGCCATGGTTTCCTCTGGAGAGTAAACCAAGGAACAGAGAAGTCTGGAAGTGAAGATGCCATGTCTTCCACCCATGACCCAGGGCCCCTCCACCCTTGGGTGGTGCCTGCAGCAGGGCAGGCCTGGGTGCAAGCCCTGGTGTCCCCCTGGGCCTCTCTGAGCCTCAGTGACTTGGTCTATAAAACGGGACTGTTGTGAGGGTCCAGTGAGACGTGGTTGTGGAGCCCAACCCGCGGGGGCCATCATCAAAGCTTAGCTAGCGCCCCCCTCCCAGATCAAGAACGAGTCCTTCCTGGAGGACATCAACAACGTCCTGAACTCGGGCGACATTCCCAACCTCTACAACTCGGAGGAGCAGGACCAGATCGTCAACACCATGCGGCCCTATGTCCAGGAGCAGGGCCTGCAGCCCACCAAGGCCAACCTCGTGGCCGCCTACACGGGGCGCGTGCGCAGTAACATCCACGTGGTGCTGTGCATGAGGTGTGGGCGGCTGTCGGGCAGGGGCGGCAGGGCTGCGAGGGAAGTGGGAGGCCTGGGCACTTGGGCCCGCGGTGAGGAGAGGCCCGGGGCCGGCCACTGTGCCGGTCGGTGCCGGCTGCCATGGCCACTGCCAGGGATCCTGGGGTTGTAAGCTTGTGTCCCTGGCCCCCAGCCCCATCGGAGAGGTCTTCCGTGCTCGCCTGAGGCAGTTCCCCTCCCTGGTCAACTGCTGTACCATCGACTGGTTTAACGAATGGCCAACAGAGGCCCTGGAGTCTGTGGCCACCAGGTTCCTGAAGGAGATCCCAGAACTGGAGGCCTCCTCTGAAGTAGTTGAAGGCCTGGTAGGTTCCTTGGTGGGGAGCAAGCCCTCAGGGGACCTGCTTAGTTTCTGGCTTGGGCTCAGGGTCACCGAGGCCTGGCTGAGACTGCCAGGCTGCCACCGACTGTAAGCCTTTGGGCAGGCAGCTGAACGTATCTAAGCCTCAGTCTCCTCCTCTGTAATATGTGGGGAACTCCCCAAGGTCATCAGGGTGACATAGGATGCTGGACACAGTTACATGGGGAGGGGGGGCGCAGCTTTCTTCCAAGTTCTCCCCCAACACAAACCCAGAGACCACAGACGGGGGACAGGAGCTAGGTTTGTCTGATCCAACCTGAAAGAGTAACGGTCACCTGAGGCTGAGAGGCAGGCTGAGTCCACTTCCCTGCCCTGCTATGCTGAAGCCACAGGCCCTCCCTCCTCCAGATCCAGCCCCCAAGGGGGCACCGCCCTAGGCCTCTTAGAGGCAGGCCTTGGGGCTGTGACAAGGGCACTGGGTTCACAACTGAGACACCTGGGTCCTCGTTCACAGCCAGCTTTGCCCTGGACAGCTGTGTGACCTTGAGCGAGTCCCTTGGCTTCTCTGGGCCTTGGGTTTTTCATCTGCAAAATCGATGATCTTGACGTGGAAGTTGTGAGGGGGTCACAGGAGAGTGGGTGTCTTATTTTCCGGGCTGCTGAAATAAATACCACACAAGAGGTTGGCTGAAACGACAGGGGTTTATTGGCTCATGGTTTTGAGGCTACGAGGAGGCCAAAGTCGACACATCAGCCTGGTGACGGCTTCTCCCCACAGACTGTGGTGTTCTGGGGCCGGCTGCCGGCAACCCTTGGTCCTTGGCTTTTCCAGCTTCCTGCTCCCCGTGGCTTCTGTCTCTGCACCCCATTTCCGTTGCTCAGAAGGGCTTCGTCCATATTGGGTTAGGGCCCACCGTCACTCAGTCTGGGCACACCTTAACTAGTAACAGTGTCAAAGGTCCTGTTTACAAACGGGTTCCCACCCACAGGGCCAGGGATCCTGGACCTGCCTTGTGTGGGGGACATGACTCAATCCCCAACTGTGAGCACGAGGGGCCTCCAGGCTCCTGCCCCGGCCCCCTCCTCAGGGCCAGCTGCGGTGGCTTCCGTGTGCTCCCGGTGGCCCGTCTGTGCCGGCGGGCCTAAGGAGCCGGTGCCAGTGGTGTCCCCCCCACAGATCCAGGTGTGCGTGCACATCCACCAGTCGGTGTCCAGGAAGTGCGTCGAGTACCTGGCCGAGCTGGCCCGCCACAACTATGTGACCCCCAAGAGCTACCTGGAATTGCTCAACATTTTCTCCGTCCTCATCGGGCAGAAGAAACAGGAGCTGAAAACGGCCAAGAACCGCATGAAGAGTGGCCTCGACAAGGTGGCCCCGGGCGAGGCCCTGTGAACAGATGCCTGGGGGCTCTGCCTGCTTGGCTCTCCCCCCGATGCCAGGGCAGCCCAGCCCAGCCTTCCTAACTGCAGCCCACGGGGTTTAGATGGGCGGCTGCCCCCTTCACCAAAAGAGCACAAGCTGCCCACCAAGGGTGCAGTCAGAGCGGGGCACCCACAGGTTCTCAGGGGACTCGCTCTCTTCCTCTGGGGTCCTCTGGGCACCCTGTGCTGATGGAGGCCTCGGGAGCTCTCTATACACCTGCAGGGCCCCCTCCCTGGCACCCCTAAGCCCAGCTCTCTCTCTGGTCCCCTGTCACACCTGTTTTCCCCTCTGTCCCCCCGTCCCACAAAAACTCCAGCTGCTGCGCACTTCGGAGGATGTGGCCAAGATGCAGGAGGAGCTGGAGATTATGCGCCCTCTGCTGGAGGAGGCTGCCAAGGACACCATACTCACCATGGAACAGATCAAGGTTGGGGGTGCTCCTGGGACCCCCTCCCTGATCCCTGACTCTGTCTGAGGACCCTCGGCCCCCCAAATATAGCCACAAGATCACAAGCTGCCTGCCCCCTGCCAGTTGTTTAGCTTTTCTGTTTATTCAACAAAGGCTTGATGAGATCTAGTCTGTGCCAGGCACTGAGCTGGGCAGGAGATACAGGGAAGAGTGAGACGGATTCTGCGCGGCACGAGGGCCCCGCGTCCAAGGGCCGCATCCACACCCAGACCTCGTAGATGTGTGTGTTCTCCGGAACGGCCTTCTGGCAGAAGCGGTCACGTGTCGTGCTCTGCAAAGTCAGTGTACTGAAGAACTTGCCAGCAGATGAGAAAAGTGACTCGTGGAAAGGGCACCTTTTTCTGCCCTGCACGAAGGCGCCCTTTGGGCTTGGGGTGCCCTACCCCATGGACAGTTAGCTCAAGTGTGTAAGGTCCTGAGCCAGGAGTAGTGAGCACTCAGGATGTGGGAGGACCTCCAGCGTTCCCAGATCTTCACGGCCTGCACGGCTGGGAGGCCCTTGGTGCTGGACTATCCCAAACCTCATTTCCTCCCGCCTGGGGAGCCTGGGATGCAGAGAGGAGAAGGGGAGGAGGGCACGCCTGTCCTGGCCCCTGGCCCCCCAGTTAGCTGCCCCCTCCCCTCCCCTCCCCTCCCCTCTCCAGGTAGACACGGCCATTGCCGAGGAGACCCGGAATTCAGTGCAGGCAGAGGAGATCAAGGCCAACGAGAAGGCCAGGAAGGCCCAAGCTATCGCCGATGATGCCCAGAAAGACCTGGACGAGGCCCTGCCAGCCCTGGACGCGGCCCTGGCCAGCCTGCGCAACCTCAACAAGAACGACGTGACCGAGGTGGGTGGCCAAACTGTCTCGGGTGCTAGCACCCAGGCCCTCCCTCAACACAGCCTTTGGGGGCTACGAGGTGGGGGGAGACCTAGGGCTAGAAGCCAGCCTCCCACCAGGACCCCTGCGCCAGCCCCAGGGCCCAAGCAGGTGCATGAGGGGCGCCTCCAGGACGTGGTGACCAGGCCTGGGCAAGTGGGGAGTGGACGAGGCAGACCTAGGCCGACGCTCGGGCGTGGCCTTGGTCCCGTGGCGGGGGGGCTTGGTTGGTGGGGCCCGCCTGGTCCGGCAGCTATCCCTGCCCAGGGGTACCCCCTTGGTGATGGCCCGGCCCACAGGTGCGTGCCATGCAGCGGCCACCCCCGGGCGTGAAGCTGGTCATCGAAGCCGTGTGTATCATGAAGGGCATCAAACCTAAGAAGGTGCCTGGAGAGAGGCCGGGCTCCAAGGTGGACGACTACTGGGAGCCTGGCAAGGCGCTGCTGCAGGACCCTGGTCGCTTCCTTGAGGGCCTCTTCAAGTTCGACAAGGTGACCAGGCCAGGCCCCTGGCAGGGCCCGTGCGCGCTGCCGTTTGTCCAGCCTCTCTCTGCCTGCCTGACCAGCAGCAGCACACAGGCCAGGTGGCCACAGCCGGGTGGGACCCGCTACTGCCCCGAAGGAGCTCTTGGTCTGGCAGGCTTGACCGGCAGACGCATGCACAGATGGGGGTTGAGGACACTGGGCCCCAGGCACGCCCTCGCGCACCATGGGGAGTCACCCACAGTTGCTCCGAGGCTCCGCAGCCTGACGTCCTCTTCTTTCCTTCCGGTGACCCCTGTGGGCCTTTGCTGTCCACTCAACCACCCCCTCTCTCTCTTGGCCTCAGCTTCCCCCACCTGTCTCTGCGTTTCTCTCTATGTCCACAGGCATGTGTCTGTCAGGGGCAGGGCCATAGTTTGGTCAGCCTGGAGCCCACAGCCCCCTTGGAGGGCCCCTTTCCAGCTGAGAAATAGGCTGAGGGGCAGCTGCCTGTCCCACAGGGGCCACTCCCCACCACCTGGGTGCTTCCCAGGCTACAGGGGGAGGGTGGAGACGATAGCCCATCTCGGTGGCAGCTGGAGTCCCTGTGGGTTTCCCAACCCTCGTCCCCTTCCATCAGCCTGGAAACCAGGGGCCCCACAGACCTGATAAGCTCCCCAGAGAGGAGAGCCCAAGGCCACGGCCAGCGCTCAGGCCCCATTCCCAGACTCAGGCCCCTGGGGGCTTGTTAATAATGCTACAGAGTTGTATTCTCCAAGGGTGTGTGGGGGCTCTCAGGGTGGGGAATTACAACCCTTGAACGTGAGCCTGGGCAGGAAACAGAAACACTCACGCGGCTCCACTCCTGCCAATGGCGTTGCTCTCAGGAAGCAGCCCTTGTCTTTCAATGAGTTTTAACTGGGTCTGTTATGGGACCCTAAGGCTGCTGTGGTTTCCCAAGGAAGAAATTTCCAGTCATGTTCTCTGAAAACCTGGAAACATAGCTGCTCCTTTTCTAGCCAACCTGTCGGGGCTGTGTTTATTCTTCTAGAAGGACCCGTGCTGAGAGGCCTGCACGGGCCTTGGGGCATTGAAGCCAGGGTCAGGCGTCCCTCCACAGGCCCCTTGGACACAGCAGACCCCTCCCCCGACCTCCCTGGGAAACAGCCCCCTGAGGCCCGTGGTGGCTCCCACGCAGGACAACATTGGGGAGATGGGGATCAAAGCCATCCAGCCGTACATCGACAACGAAGAGTTCCAGCCAGCCGCCATCGCCAAGGTGTCCAAGGCCTGCACCTCCATCTGCCAGTGGGTGCGCGCCATGCACAAGTACCACTTCGTGGCCAAGGCCGTGGAACCCAAGCGGGTGAGAGACAGGCAGGGCTGGGCGGGGCGACGTGGGCTCCCCACCCAGTTCCCCATCCCCAGGGGCACCCGTCAGGCTGGCCCTCTGCCTGCAGCAAGCCCTGCGGGAGGCCCAGGACGACCTGGAGGTGACACAGAGGATGCTGGAGGAGGCGAAGCAGAGCCTGCGCGAGGTGGAGGACGGCATCGCCACGATGCAGGCCAAGTACCGAGAATGCATCGCCAAGAAGGAGGATCTGGAGCTGAAGTGCGAGCAGTGCGAGCAGAGGCTGGGCCGCGCAGACAAGGTGCGCCTGCTCCCTCCAGGCGGGCCCTGGGGGGGTGGCACGCCCCAGACAGGCTGGAGGGGGTCCGCAGGGGCCCCGTCCCTGGAGCCACCCCACGGGGCTGCCTCTGCAGCTTATCAACGGGCTGTCGGATGAGAGGGTGCGCTGGCAGGACACGGTGGAGAACCTGGAGCACACGCTCGACAACATCTCCGGCAACGTGCTGGTGGCCGCCGGCTTTGTGGCCTACCTGGGCCCCTTCACGGTGAGGAGCCCCAGCTCTTCCTTGAGGCCCCACCTCCTCCCGGGGCAGCCTGCGGGGCAGCTCTTCCCTCCCTCCTTCATTTACTCAGCACACTCATGAGGCACCCGCTCTGAGCCAGGTGCCGTCCCAGTGGCCGCAGCAGGCGGGAAACCCACCCTCGGAGCTGGCCTGCCCCTGGGAGAACACGAGCGCTCACACTTGTGTGCCAGGCACTGTTCTCAGCACATTTACTCCTCCCCAGCCAGCCACACAGAGGAGTTGTCATCCCCACTTCACAAAGAGGGCCTGAGGTTTCCGCAGGCCCCGGAGGTCCCCACACGCAGGCCTGGAGCACAGACAGGCGGGCTCCACGTCGGAGTGTGCCTGAAGCGCTGGGCGTGCGGGCGGTGGGGAGGCTATCGGGCGTCACGGCGGATGGCCCTGAGCATGGCATCTCCCCAGGGCCAGTACCGCATGGCGCTCTATGAACACTGGGTCAAGCAGCTCAGGACACACGGGGTCCCACACACCTCCGAGCCCACGCTGATCGGGACGCTGGGGAACCCCGTGAAGATCCGCTCATGGCAGGTGCCCGCCCAGGGGCCAGAGCAGCTGGGCTGAGCCTGCCCGTGGTCCAGGCCGGGCCGAGGCCTCCTGCCTCCCTCCCTCCGCCGGGCCTGGCTCGGAGATGCCGCCTCTGAACCCCCACAGGCCTGGCAAGGAGACGGTGGGCAGGAGAGGAGGGGGAAGCTGAGCCGAGGGTGGCACAGGCGCTAAAGGAGAGAGAGAGAGCTCACGGGGTGCTTTTAAGGGTGCGCGGCCAGGAGGCACGAGGGTTGAGAAAGATTTCCTGTAAGAAGTCGTGTCTGCACTAGACTTTGGAGGACAGAGTTGGCAAAGGGAGAGGACGAGAGGCTGTAGACAGAGACCCAGTGGGAGCAAAGTCAAGAGGGTGGATGGATGTGGAAGATGGAAGACTAAGGGCTCAGTAGGCAAGAGGACAGGAAGGCCTGGGAAAGGAGGGCTCTGGGAGCCAGCCAAGGAGGGAGAAAGAGGCAGGGGAGTGGCCCTGCCCTAGGGAGGTGGGAGGCATCGCCACAGTCACCTGCCCCCGCCCCCAAGGGAAGACCACAGTCAAAGCGCCAGGCTGGGAGCAGCCGGGTGGGTCGCGGCTGGTGCCCAAGGTGACCCTGCTGTGTGAGAGTCCCGCTCCAGTCTGACACCTGGCCCCCCTGCAGATCGCCGGCCTGCCCAATGACACACTGTCAGTGGAGAATGGGGTCATCACTCAGTTCTCCCAGCGCTGGACCCACTTCATCGACCCTCAGAGCCAGGCCAACAAGTGGATCAAGAACATGGTGAGCCCACCCCCTGGGCGCTGGCCGCCCTGTCCCAGCCGGCCTCAGGCTGGCCTCAGCCTCCACAGCTGCCACCTCTCCCCACCCCCTGCCCCAGGAGAAGGAGAACGGGCTGGACGTGTTCAAGCTGAGTGACCGCGACTTCCTGCGCAGCATGGAGAACGCCATCCGCTTTGGCAAGCCCTGCCTGCTGGAGAACGTGGGCGAAGAGCTGGACCCGGCCCTGGAGCCCGTGCTGCTCAAGCAGGTGGGCCTGCAGCGGAGGTGGGGTGGGGGCAGCGTGTAGGCCGCGATGGGGGAGCGGGGGCCACCCCCTTCCCCTGCCGCAGCGGCGAAGCCCGGGCCGCAGCGCCTACCCGTCCCACCCACTGCAGACGTACAAACAGCAAGGGAACACGGTGCTGAAGCTGGGGGACACGGTGATCCCCTACCATGAGGACTTCAGGATGTACATCACCACCAAGCTGCCCAACCCTCACTACACGCCCGAGATCTCCACCAAGCTCACCCTCATCAACTTCACCCTGTCCCCCAGGTAGGCCCCCAGGACCCCAGCAGCAGCTCCAGCTCTGCCTGCCTGCTGCCCCCCACCCACCCCCAGGCCGGGACTCGGTGGGTCTTTCCTGCTCAGAGGCTCCGCCAGCCTCCTCCCAGGCCACGTTCTGCCTGCACTCTGGCGTGCCAGGCCCCTCTGGCTCTTCCCAGCCCTCCTGACCTGCCACTGTCCCCACCTTAGCACCCCCCGCCCCCAACCCCCAGCCAGCACAGCCCACCTCCACCTTCCGTTCCAACTCAGCTCTTACCGGGCCCCGTGCACTCACCCCCGGGCGGTCTCGGAGCCCTGAGCCGGGCCCCCAGGCCCTTGTTTCCTGTGCGTGCTGCCATGATTCCGGGCGCCATGGCTTTTGCTGGCCGCCCACACAGAGCCCAGGCCCCACCAGCCTGCTCCATGCTAAGGCCTCATTTCAGTGGCCACTGTCAACTTCTCCACACACTGGGAGTGAAAACCCGTAAGGCCTGCCCGAGTGGTCAGCCACCGCCCCCTCCTGCTGAGGCCCCGGGCCCGTTGTCCAGAGACCCTGTGGCTCGCACCAGTCCAGCAGCATCTGACTGGCCAGTCTTGCCGGGACTCCTGGCTGCCCCCTGAGGTCTCTTGGGGACAGGCCCGGCACTAGTCTTGCAGCCCGAGATAGTCTAGGCCTCCTGGGCTGCCACCAGCGGGGATGCTGGGCTCTTGTAACTCCAGGAGCACAGGTGGATAGGCGAACAGGCTCAAGGCCGGCCCTCCTGGGCCCTCCAGATGTTACGGAACTGCTGTCCCCTGTCCCTGGCAGTGGCCTAGAGGACCAGCTGCTGGGCCAGGTAGTGGCTGAGGAACGGCCTGACCTGGAAGAGGCCAAGAACCAGCTGATTGTCAGCAATGCCAAGATGCGCCAGGAGCTGAAGGACATTGAGGACCAGATCCTGTACCGGCTCAGTTCCTCCGAGGGCAACCCCGTGGACGACATGGAGCTCATCAAGGTGCTGGAGGCTTCCAAGATGAAGGCCGCTGAGATCCAGGTCAGCAACTGCCCACCCTGCTCAGCCCCAGCTGTCTCCTCCTGCCCCAGGCCTGACATGACCCCTGTCCCCAACCACCCCTGACTTCTGCTCTCTGCCAGCCTACCTGGGCCTGACCCACCCCTGCCCCATCACACCCCCAGGCCAAGGTCAGGATTGCAGAGCAGACGGAGAAGGACATTGACCTCACGCGCATGGAGTACATACCAGTGGCCGTCCGCACCCAGATCCTCTTCTTCTGCGTGTCCGACCTGGCCAACGTGGACCCCATGTACCAGTACTCCCTCGAGTGGTTTCTCAACATCTTCCTCTCAGGCATCGCCAGCTCCGAGAGGGCAGGTAGCCCCGGCACCTGTGCACACCTGGTTGCAAACACCAAGCTCCCACCCTGACTCAGATGCGACATGTGGGCACATGCCCACAGCAGACACGCACACCCACATTCTCTTGCATATATACTCTTGCGTTACAGACTCACAATACACAAGTGCGCACACACACACACCTCCCTGCCTCCTCAGAGCCCCCTTCCTGGAACACCAGATGTCCCAAAGGATGCGCAGACTCTGCCACTGCGGCTGCCGGGGAGCACGGCTGGGCTGGGCCTCCAGGACCTGCCGTCTGCCCACCTGTCCCCGCTCTCTGTCCGTCGCCTCCCTGCCCCGCAGACAACCTGAGGAAGCGCATCGCCAGCATCAACCGCTACCTGACCTTCAGCCTCTACAGCAACGTCTGCCGCAGCCTCTTCGAGAAGCACAAGCTGATGTTCGCCTTCCTGCTGTGTGCCCGCATCATGACGAACGAGGGCAAGATCAACCAGGTGCACGCGCGGGGGCACAGCGGGCTCAGGGCGGGCTGCCCGAGGACCTGTCCCGCTGCAGGGCCCGGGAGAGCGGGCTGGAAGGGAAGGGAAAGCCAGCCGGGCCTGAGGGACAGCGAGAGCAGAGGGGCAGAGGCCTAAGGGAACCTGGCCCCTTGGGTCCAGGCAGCCGGGAGGCCTAGGAGCACAGGCCTCTCAGAGCCTCGACTGGGCTGGAGAGCTCGGGACGGATGGTCCTGAGCCTCCCTCGCCTGTTTGACCAGGAGCTCTCGTGGGGCCCCAAGTGTTCCACGGACGTGTTGGAAAGCCCTGCGAAGACGGTGAGGGTGACGGGCACCACTGCCCAGGCCCTAGCACTGGGCTCAGAGACACACCCGCCCGTCCCCACAAAAGGAGGACAGGCCCAGAGAGATCTAATCCTTGCACGAGGCAGAGTGGGGACACTGACCCACACCTGTCTGGGTGAGGCTGGGAGGGTTGGCACTGCTGGGTGGAGGTGCCCGGGGGCAGGGAGGAGCTGGCTGCAGGGCCTGGGCCCTAGCCTTCCTGTCCCCTGCCAGGCCGAGTGGCGCTACCTCCTGTCAGGGGGCACCATCCAGGTCATGACCGAGAACCCCGCAGCGGACTGGCTGTCAGACCGGGCCTGGAGAGACATCCTGGCACTCTCTAACCTGCCAGCCTTTTCCAACTTTGCCCAAGACTTTGTGAATCACCTCTCAGGATTCCGGGTCATCTTTGACAGCCTTGAGCCCCACCGGTGAGCTGGGCCCCAGGGCATGGCAGGGCAGGCACAGGGAGGGCAAGACCCCATGAACGGGCCTGCCCAGGAGCCTTCTCTGAGGGACCACCCAGGGTTGCCCACCTCTCTCCTGTGCCCCCAGCCCTTGACCCACGGGACAGCCCACCTTCCCTGCCGTCAGCTGGCAGGGTCGCCACAGCCGGTGGCTTCCCACAGACTGGCTCTCAGGGACACATGCATGTTATTGCAGGGAGCCCTTACCTGGCATCTGGGACCAGTACCTGGACCAGTTCCAGAAGCTGCTGGTACTCCGCTGCCTGCGCGGGGACAAGGTCACCAACGCCATGCAAGACTTCGTGGCCACCAACCTGGAACCACGCTTCATTGAGCCACAGGCAAGCGCTCGTGCCAGGGCAGGGCTGGCTTCCTGGGCACATCTCCACCCTGGGTCCCAGGGGCCTGGCTGCACCAAGACAGAACATTCTGCAATCTTGGCCAGGCCAGGATTCCTAGCCCCCACCTCCCAAAGCTCTAGGAGTTTCCATACCCTGCCAGGAAGCCTCCGGGTACCTCTGTGAGGGGCGCCAGGGTCCTCCTCCCTTGCCCCAGTCCCTGCCCCTCCTCAGCTCCAGGTGGGCCCAGCATCTCTCCCTGCCCTTGCAGACAGCCAACCTGTCATTGGTGTTCAAAGACTCCAACTCAACCACGCCCCTCATCTTTGTGCTGTCACCGGGCACAGACCCGGCTGCCGACCTCTACAAGTTTGCTGAAGAGATGAAGTTCTCCAAGAAGCTCTCTGCCATCTCCCTGGGCCAGGGGCAGGCAAGGGCTGGGCAGGGAGAAGGGGAGAGGGCTGAGGGCATGGACCAGCTGGTCGCCCACTGCTCAGCGCCCCCAACCCCACAGGGCCCCCGGGCGGAAGCCATGATGCGCAGCTCCATTGAGAGGGGCAAGTGGGTCTTCTTCCAGAACTGCCACCTGGCGCCGAGCTGGATGCCGGCACTGGAGCGCCTCATCGAGCATATCAACCCTGACAAGGTGTGTCGCCTGTCACGGACCTGCTGGGGCCCCTCTGATGAATAAATAACGTGTCCATCTAGGGCTGATGGCGGCTTAAACAAGAGCATCCTGCAAAGCGCTCAGCCAGCCCTGGGCACGCAGCTCGTGCTCTGTAACTGCCCACGTACGCAACTATGCAACAGGCATCGACTTGTTTAATCCTCTCGACAGCCCCGAGTTCCCATTTCCCCCTGGTGACGTGACTTTCCCAGGGCCACCCAGCACTGGCCAGTGGTCCTGGGCTCGTCGAAGCCTGTGTTCTTACCCAGTGGTCGGTTCGGCCTCGCCTGGCCCACCCCCAGGGCTGAGTCAGGCCGAAGGCACACCCAGGGGCCCTGGCCCGAGGGAGCCGGTGTTCAGGTGGCCGCCAGCCAGGTCTGGGTCTCAATACTCACGTGGTGCCCGTGGCCACAGGTGCACCGGGATTTCCGCCTGTGGCTCACCAGCCTGCCTAGCAACAAGTTCCCAGTGTCCATCCTGCAGAACGGCTCCAAGATGACCATCGAGCCACCGCGTGGCGTCAAGGCCAACCTGCTCAAGTCCTACAGCAGCCTCAGCGACGACTTCCTCAACTCCTGTCAGAAGGCGAGACACACCTGGCACGGGGACCCACGCTACCTGGCCCTGCCGGCTCCCGCCCCTCACCTCCCCTGCCCTTCCACTTCCCATAGGTGGCCGAGTTCAAGTCCCTGCTGCTCTCGCTGTGCCTGTTCCATGGGAATGCGCTGGAGCGCCGCAAGTTCGGGCCCCTGGGCTTCAACATCCCCTATGAGTTCACCGATGGAGACCTGCGTATCTGCATCAGCCAGCTCAAGATGTTCCTGGATGAGTATGCAGACATCCCCTACAAGGTGGGCCAGGAACGGGACAGGGGCTGGGGGCTGGGGCACCCGTGGGGGCCCTCACCCACCCCACCCCCATAGGTCCTCAAGTACACGGCAGGCGAGATCAACTATGGAGGCCGTGTCACTGACGACTGGGACCGCCGCTGCGTCATGAACATCCTGGAGGATTTCTACAGGCCTGCTGTGCTTTCCCCAGAGCACAGCTACAGCGCTTCGGGAGTCTACCACCAGATCCAGCCCACCTACGACCTCAATGTGAGCCCGCCTCCAAGGGCCGTGGCCCAGGGGCCCTGCCAGCCTGGGGTTCTGGGGTACCACCAACGTGGCCCCTACCCGCCAGTAGCTCCTTGTCATGCTCTGATCCCCATCCCACAAAGAACCACAGAGAAGGAGACAGACTCAGTCCCTGCTCTCTGGAGCTCAGGCTCTGTGGGGAAGAGGCAAGCTTCCATCTCTCCGCCACTTCTTAAGTGTAATTACTCATTGAGGGTTAGGGTAGCTCCTCCAAGACGGTAACCCAACCCAGACCATGCAGTCAGGAAGGACTCCTGAAGGAAATGATCCCAGCAAAGACGTGTGGGGAGAAGCTGGGGGCTGGGCCGGGCACTCCAGGGTGCAGGTCATCGGGTGCAAAGGGCTTGCGGCAGGAGGGCGCATGACAGGTTTGAGCAGCCACATGGATAAGCAGAGTGCGAGAGGGAGGTGTGGGGTGCTGGGAGGGCGGTGGGGGCCAGACCGTGCAGAGCCTCAGGGGCTCTGGAGTTCCAAGACCAACAGAGGGGCATACAGGTTGTAAGTGGGGGTGCCAAGCAAGGGCCGCTCCAAAGGCTGGGGTAGAGTGAGCCAGGGGCTTCAGCTGTGGCCTCCTCCCCTCCAGGGCTACCTCTCCTACATCAGGGGCCTCCCACTCAATGATATGCCTGAGATCTTCGGCCTGCACGACAACGCCAACATCACTTTCGCCCAGAATGAGACTTTTGCCCTGCTGGGCGCTATCATCCAGCTGCAACCCAAATCGTCGTCTGTGGGCGGCCAGGGCAGGGAGGAGGTGGGTGGTGGCAGGGGGAGGGGCCCCTGTGGGGGAGAACTGTGCATGTGGAATCCTGCGAGGGTCAGTGGGGGGCCAGCCCTGACCCCCCACATCCTCCTGCCCCACAGATAGTGGTGGACGTGGCCCAGGACATTCTGCTCAAGGTGCCTGAGCCCGTCAACTTGCAGAAGGTGATGGCCAAGTACCCCGTACTGTATGAGGAGTCAATGAACACGGTGCTCGTGCAGGAGGTCATTAGGTAAACCCCCTGGACCCCCAAAGCCCCTCAGCAGCAGGCCGTCGGGTGAGCTTGGGCCACTCAGACCAGCAGCTGTGAAGGAGGACAGCAGGAGCCACCATGGACCGGGCACCATGCCAAGTGCTGCATACACCCATCCTCCTCTCAGTCACATTTGTATTCCTGTTTCACAGATGTGTGAACAGAGGCCCAGAAAAGCTAAGGGACCTGTCCAAGGTCATACGTCTGCTAAGGGCCAGAGCTGAGATTTGTATGCAGACCACCTGACCCACTCTACGTTCTTGGCGTGACGTTGGGCCATTGGTTTGGTCCATGCCCCCTAACGGGGGTGTGTGGATAGCACCGCCAGCCACAGCTCATGGCATGCTTCCTCGCCCCTGGCCTCATAGGTACAACCGGCTGCTGCAGGTGATCACAACGACACTGCGGGATCTGCTCAAGGCACTCAAGGGCCTGGTGGTGATGTCCTCGCAGCTGGAGCTGATGGCTGTCAGCCTGTACAACAACACCGTGCCTGAGCTCTGGAAAGCCAAGGCCTACCCATCGCTCAAGCCGCTGTCCTCATGGGTCATGGACCTGCTGCAGCGCCTGGACTTCCTGCAGACCTGGATCCAAGGGGGCATCCCCGCTGTCTTCTGGATCAGCGGCTTCTTCTTCCCCCAGGCTTTCCTGACAGGCACCCTGCAGAACTTTGCCCGCAAGTCTGTCATCTCCATTGACATGATCTCCTTTGATTTCAAGGTGTGGACACAGCCAGGGCCAGGGCAGGGGTGTGGCCTAGGCAAAAGGGCCTTGGCAGAGGCGGGGGACCCATTAGCAGGGGTTGGGAAGAGCCAGGCCCCTGGGGCACATCAAGGAAGACCCAGGCCAGAAGAGGCCATGAGCACAAGGGAACTCACAGCGGTAGGGCACAGGGTGGAGGCCACTAGCTCGTGAAGTGGGTGAGCACAGGCAGGCAGCAGCTCTCAGCAGTTTGCACCCCCTTACCCAAATCCTAACCCAGAGTCTGTGTGTCGGGGGACGGTGGGTGTCTGTGTACCCACCACAGGTGATGGCCCAGTCGCTGCTGGAGCTCAAGAAACGGCCCAAAGAGGGGTGCTACATCCACGGACTGTTCCTGGAAGGTGCCCGCTGGGACCCAGTGGCCTTCCAGCTGGCTGAATCTCGGCCCAAGGAGCTGTACACGGAGATGGCCATTATCTGGCTCCTGCCAGTGCCCAACCGCAAGGTCCAGACCCAGGACTTCTACCTGTGCCCCATCTACAAGACGCTGACCCGCGCGGGTACGGGGCCTGGGGGTGACGCCTACACCGTGGGAGGGGGCCCAGGACTGGCCCAGCCCGGCCGAGTCCAGGCCAGTTAGGCTGTCCCAGGCACACTGAAAAGGAGCGTGGACAGAGGTCGATCAGCACCCGAGACCATTCAGGCCAGCAGCAGGCGGGGCAGTGCCCAGAGGCCAGGCTCAGAGTCTGCGGGGAGTGCCCCCTGGGCTCACCCTCTGCCTACCTCCTTCAGTGGCACCCACCCTTAAGACCCAGCCTGCCACTGTTCAGAAGAGCAAATGAGGCCTGGAGGAGTAGGCCTGGGCTGGGTCCCTCAATAGAATGAACCACGGCGTCACCTCTCCTAACCTCATCCCCAAGCCCCAGTGCAATAAGCCCAGGCAAGCCTGACCCAGGCCACACCTACTCGCCACACAGGCCTCCTCTTGGGTCAGGGTCCCCTCGCTGCCCTTGTCGCTACCCTGTCCCTGCTCTAGTCCTGGCAGGACCTGACCTAACCCTCCCTCCTCGCCTGCTCCAGGAACACTGTCAACCACAGGCCACTCCACCAACTACGTCATTGCTGTGGAGCTCCCCACTGACTGGCCCCAGAGACACTGGATAAAGCGCGGCGTGGCTCTCATCTGTGCCCTGGACTATTAAACCCTGGCAGAAGGAAGGCAGGGGAGGCGGGGTGGGGATTAAAGTTGAGTTTTCTAAGCAGTTCGGCTGCACATTAGCTGTTTACATCAGGTACTCATTGTGAGGCAGACAGTGTGTTGGAGAGGGGCCCCAGCCAGCCTCAGCAGAGAATGGACTTGGCAGGGCAAACAGCTCAGGCCTGCTGTGCCTGTCCAAATCCAAAGAGGAAAGAGATGGGCCTTTCCAAGGTCCAATACCCCAACCAGGAGAGCGTGCCAGGCAGGACTAGAAGCAGCCCTGACTCCTGGCACCTCTCCAGATTGCAAAATCACCAGATCGGGTGAAAGCCACAAGCCCCTGCCCCAAGTACACTCGGTCCAATCTTGCACATAGCTAAGTACCACAGCCCACCTAGAGGCCCCCTCCTCAGCTCTCAGGTCCTCAATCCCAGGCTAGGGTCCCAAAGGACCTCTGCCCTGGGGAGGGCTGGCACCCCAGGCATGCAAACCTTTCACCTCGCTGGCCACAGGGTCTTGGGGCCCAGCAGGTCTGGGCAGGTCCTCCACTCACACCACAGCCTGGCCTACAAACCTTAGGCCAGCGTAGTTTTTAAGAGAATTTTATTCATCCATTGATCCAGTATTTACAGGGGCCAGAGGGGTCAGGCTGTGCTCAGCCCAGGGAGAGGCAGCTGCCACACCTGCCAACCCTGCCCCCCAATCACTATATACAGAGATAAGGGGTCTGCTTGGGTCACTTTCAAAACCACACGGCAGAGGCCATGGGGCTGGGTGGGGCCCGAGCTCCAGAGGGAGTGCTGGGCCTGTTACCCCTTGGCATCAGGCCTTCTGGGGACATGGGGGTTCCTGCTGGTTGTCTCAATTCTGGTCTGTCCCCCACCCTGAGTGCCCTGCAGAGGCTGAGGAAGCTGGCATGGCAGGGAGAACTGAGTGGTACCAGCTTCCTGCAAGCAGCACTTCTCTGCTATCCCTAATAAGAGGGAGACATGCTAATACTGAGGGCCAGGGCAGAGGCTCTTCTGAGCCCCCAGGCTCAGGAGCCCAAGGCAGTCCCACAGCCAGAGCCACAACACTGAAAGCAAAGAGCCCCTAGCCCTGCTACAGAGAGCAGTCTCAGCGAGCCCGCCTGGAAACAGCTCAAACACTTCTCTCTGTTCAGGCCAGGGGATACCAGCAGGCTGCTCCTCCCACCCCGCTAGGACACCCCACCCCCAATCCAGCCCAACAGCTGGGTCCCTGAGTTTGGAGCTCTCCCAGAAGGAATGAAGAGAGTAGGCCTGGCTTCTTCACGATGGGAACAGGCTGGCAGCTGGGGCTAGAGCAGCAGGGCCCAATGCCTACCCAGGCCCCAACTGCGATCCTGCAGTCATGACCCTGGCATGAAGCAGGGGCCTGGGTCCAGTAGGATGACAGCTGCTAAGAGGGAAACATTCCCGGCTATGTCAACATGGCGGTGGCAAGACGGGTTGGAGCCCAGAAAAATAGATGTCTCTGATAGATAAAATATATATTCTGCTGCCCAAGGCAGGAAGGCCAGGTCCTGCCGCTCCACAGCCGGCTGTGGAGGTAGCCGCAGCACGTCGCTGTGCCCCAGCTCCAGCTGCTGCTTCCTGAGCACTGAGGGCTGACCACCCCTGCCCCAGGGTGCAATGCAGGGAATCCCCGGCCTGGCTCCCACTCCCAGGGCCTGGGCTCTTTAGTTGAACTATTCAGTAATACTGGGAAAAGGGAAGTTAAGGCAGGGAAGGGGAACCCTGGTGAGGGCCACGCGGCAAGAGCAGGCTGCGGAGTCAGGGCTAGCGGTCCTCACTGGCGCTTGGCCTTGTAGGGGCGTGAGCGTTTCCGCCGGTCAGGCTTCCGCTGCTTGTGGAGCCGGCCAATGCTGACCCCCTGGCGCCGCCGCACCGAGATGTTCTGCTCCACCAGGTTGGCCAGCATGCCTGTGGGGAGGCAGGGACCTGGAGCAGGGGGCCGGGTGCCCAGCAGCCACCTGCGCAGGGTGGCCATGACCTCGCGTCAGGAGCTGGGGCTCTCATGGCCCTCCCCACTCTGAGGAAGGGGGCACATGCAGGACAGAGCCCTGGGCAGGGCCTGCCAGATGCAGCAGTGGGTCTCCTCACCTTCCTGAGCCAGCATGGAGATGAAGGTGCAGATGAACTCGTCGTAGTTGTGGGTCCTTCTCTGGTCATCAATCTGCAGGAGAGGAGAAGGATGAGGGCACCGCAGACCATATCCCCAGAGCAGCTGCCAGCTGACCTCAGGAAGTCAAGGACAGAGGATCAAGCAGCTGGAGAGATCACTCACCTTGAACTTCTTTCGCTTCTCCACCTCTTCCTTAAGGCAGGCCTCATAGTTTGCAATCTCAGCTTCCACACACTTTAGCAGTGCCAGCAGCTCCTGCCAAAACCCACCATTGCACCCATGAGAACAGCTGGCCAAGGCCAAAGGCCCAATTTCAGGAGGCAGCCAGAGTCCATGGGTCCACTGAGGCCCTGTGACCACCCAAAGAGGCTTCCCGGCGCCTGGCTCCAGTCACCAATCCTCACTCCCAAATTCAAATCACGAAGCCAGCACCCGGGCAGTAGTACCCAGGCCCTTCCCTCCATCTGTACTGGAAGCACCCTGAGAATGCCACAGTGGAGGCTCACCTTGGGTGAGTACTTCTCCCCGCTTACAGGCTCACCAGGCCTGGCCAGTCCAGTCTTTTCTCTGCTGTCCGCTGCTTCCCCCACCTCTTTATCCTCTGGGCTGCTGGACCCCTGGTTGCCTTGGCTTGGTCTGATGGTAGGCGAGGAACCCTTCCCACCCTCTGGGGAAAGAAATCATGAGAAGAACCCTAAGAGGGCAGGACACATGGCAGTCACCTGGCCAAGTGCCTTCTCCCTACTAGGTGAATCAAGTGGCAGTGAAGCAGCCCAAGGCCCACCTGTCAGTGCCAGGGGACTCAGCACACCATCCTCAGCCAGATGCAGCAGGCCTGTGCTGATGACGGGACCCAGGTCGCGTACAGCGCGGTTGTAGCGTATGCAGTCAACACGCAGTAGGCTATCATCCTCGCCAAAAAGCACCTTAGAGATGTGGGAGGTGACAGGGCTGGAGGGCCGCGTCGGGTTGGCCGAGCGAATGGGTGAGCGCAGTGGTGAGTTGAAAGCACTGCCAATCTCAGAGGCTGTGTCCGTGCTCTCGTTGCTGGGGGTGGGTGAGGGCTGCGAGTGCGTGGGCACTGCCACAGCTGGACTCCCGGCTCCGCTGCTGGTCTTGATGGACAGAGGAATTGAGAGGTCTTTCTGACTCTCTTTGAGCTTCTCAGCCAGGACGTTGATGGTGTTGGGTTGCAGCACTGATAGCTGCCCATCTGCGGTGCCACTCAAGGACACTGGCTTCCCTGACCCCTTCCGCTTGTATCTGA
>JAQZBX010014288.1:0-38809 GCA_029593785.1 Cabassous unicinctus
GCTGTTTGAGCAGATTCCCCCAGCCCCAGGGCCCAGGTAAGCTCGAGCATTCGACAGCTGGTTGTGAATCTCTGACTTTTGATCTTACAAAAGCTGGAAACCAGGAAATGGCAGGGCCCCACAAGGTGACATCTGTGCTCCCTGGTATCTGAAATTGGTGACAAAGGCCAAAGCTCTTCATAAAATTGGAAATTTGGCACCGCCTCCTCATTCCCTGATGGTATTATGTGAATGGTCCAATTCGCTGATCAGGTGGCTCTCCAGATTCTTTGGTTTCTAACAAAAAGAATTTCAGATACTCTAGAGAGCACCAGAGGTGAAATAGGAAGCGTAAATTATGTCCAGGTTTATGGGCCTCTTATAGTGCCCTGTTTCTGTTCTGCTAACTGTGGTGGGTTTCTGTGGGCTTTTATCCCTCCCTAAGGCCAGCAGAGGGCTTCAGGGACATTTGGGATAGGCACAGGGATGCTTTAGTCTGTTCTACAGCCTTAATCCCTTCCCCAGCCATTTCCTACCCCACCCTGCTCTCGAGGTCAGAGTAATGAGCTGTGCTGCCCCTTCCTCCTTTTCCAGGTCGTCTTACCTGAGGCTTAAGTTCCCCCTTCAGGCTGAAGCTCCCACCCCCTGACTACGGAGAGGCCTCGCCTCCTGAATGGCCTCGCTTTTAGAAGTATAAACGCTCTTTTGTTTTCCAATAACTAAGTCTTAATTCTGCCAAAAGATCCGTCTGGTGGCCTGCCTTCTGTGAGTGCCCTGCCCACAGCTCTAGGAAGTTTCTCTCCGCACCACACTCTTTATCTTCGCTGCCTGAATGCTGCATGCTTATGGTCATCTCTGTATTTGTAAGGAGAAGAAAAAGGGACCAGTGAAAAGGAAAAGGGCAAGTGTGAAGCCAGGAGTAGAAAACATTAAACTCGCTTCCGCTGAGAGCTCCTGGTTCAGCTGCAGGCTGTCAGCACCAGAGGGCCCCTAAGGGGACAGCCCCGAGGGTCCTGGAGCCCCAATTTTCACCTAACTGCGCAGCCCGCGTGCTGCTGTGACAGTCGAGCGTGGCCAAGTGCAGAATGGCCCTTTCGTGGTTAGCCCTGCGGACAGCTTCCACTTCTACTCTGGATTTGCTTCTTAATTCCACCCCTGGACATTTCTGAACTCAGATCTGAGATGCCACACCGTCGGTGTTTCGGGATGTGGATTGTTTGCGGTGCTGGCTTCTCTTATTTTCTGTCCCTTCGATCGAGGGACATTTGCATCAGTGCTTCACTCCTCACTTTCCCGCCTACTCGAGGCCTGAAAGGGTGTCATCATGAGCTAGAAATGTGATCAGGGCATTTTCAGCAACACTCACTGACGATAGCAACCTGCCCTTAGCTATGCACCAAAGCATCTGTTCATTCTGAAAGTATGAAGTTAGCAGAGTGTTAGATGCTGTGAAGGCAAAAATGAAGACTGTATCTCCTGCCCTTGGAGAGCTGAGGGTATAGTAGTGGGGATTGCACATGAGTAAACAGGAAATCACAAAGTCATGTGCTAAGGTCCATGAGTCACCTCCAACGAGGTTCTCCATGCGTGAGCAGCTGTGACAGTTTTTTGTTGACCTTTGTCTGTCTTCTCGTGGCTTCCATTAATTGGCCCCAGTTCTACCCGGAGGAACTCCACAGAAAAAGTCTAATTCTTCTTCTCTAAAGATAACTATTCTCTTCCCCAAAATCTTTTCTAGGTTAAACACCAAAGTTCCTTGAGTTATTCCTTATGGACATGCTCTGGACATCTTTAGCTCTACTTGTTGTCTTAGGCAGTTTCTTGTAAAAGGTGGTACCCAGAGCTGAGCACAGCACTTCCTAAGGTGGCCTTACCACGTATGAAGAGCACGATGCGATCACCCCTTTTCCTAGCTCACACTGTTGCAGCCTAAGGCTCTCTCAAGGTTCCGTGTGGCATGATTTATTTAACGTTATTATTATGAAAATTATCATCATAAAATTCTGAAATTTTCACCTATGCTAAGTTATATCCCATTCTGTTTACTTTTGTACCTAAATGTGATGCTTATCCCTCTTAAATGTCATTTTATATTTTTAAAAAAACCATCTAAATAACTATTTGATTAAAGGAGGATTTAAAATTACTATAACAGTCTATTTATATAAAGTAAAGAAAATGAAAACAACGTAATAAGGATGATCGCCTGCAACCATGGATATACTTAGAGGCAAAGTGATAGTCCCAAATACTTCCATTATTAACAAAGAATAAAAATAACTGAAGTAAGCCATCAACTCAAGAAGTTCATAAAAGAACTGTAAAATAAACCTGAAAAATGCTAAAGGAAGCAAAGTCAGAAAATACTAGAATTGTTAGGTAGATTTTTTTGAAAATAAAATAGGCAAACTTTTATCAAATATAATGAAGCAAAGGGGAAGAGAAAACAAAAGTTGGAATATGTGATATAATAGATATTTTTTATTTTAAAAGAATATTATATAGATTTAATGGAAATAAACTTGAAAATATAACTTAAATACACTTTTTTTGGAAAAAATGTGATTTAACAAAATTGACAAAAGAAGAAATGGAAATACCCAAGAAATATATGATAAAAGATATCAAAGAATCATTATCCTAAAAGGCCCTAGGACTACATAATTTTACTGGTGGAAAGTTCTTTTAAACTTTCAAGGAACAGATAATCCTCATACTATTTAAACTTTTCCAGCACACTGTAGAAAGGTGGAACACTAGCCAAGTTATTCTTTCAAGTGAAAATGACTATGATACAAAATCTACAATAAAGTAGTCCCCCAAAATACAAAATATAAATATAAATATATCAAATTCACCTGTTAATATAAGATCTCCAAATTCCTAAATTAATACTAGCAAGCTCAATTTGATAATCCATTATTGAAATCATCTACCACAACCAAATAGACATGAAAAAGGTAACATACGGTGGGAAAAAAATGAAAAATTGGAAAATATAGAAAAGCTCAAAAAATATTTGATCCTCATAATTCTACCTT
The DNA here is from genome assembly GCA_029593785.1 of Cabassous unicinctus. Taxonomy (NCBI): domain Eukaryota; kingdom Metazoa; phylum Chordata; class Mammalia; order Cingulata; family Chlamyphoridae; genus Cabassous; species Cabassous unicinctus. The sequence continues at coordinate 3,021 of JAQZBX010014288.1, forward strand.
TCAGAAATATCCGTGTGTCTGTGTGTGTGTGTGTGTGTGTGTGTGTGTGTGTATGTGTTTTAACAGAAATACTTTGTAGCCAACAGACTGGTGGGGAAAGACCACCACATACACGCTGAGGCGTTAGATTGGGTCCTCGATTTATTCAGCAAGGGGCCGCGCAGACTGTCTGCCTCCCCTGGGGTACGGGGTGCTCCGTTCTGACTTATTCGTACAGTTTTTGTTTGATTTTCCAGCTTAATGAAAAATGTGCGGTTTATGCCTTGCTGACAAATCGTACTGTAGGCTGTTCTACAGTTCACATCGCTGATTTCATCTGCTTGTTTCGGTTCTGTCCTGTTTCTGGCAGTCGGAGTTTTTTCCTCTGAGAAGCTGGGAGCAGCCGACTCCTCTACTGCAGGCTGCCCAGCAGGCTGCATGTCTTATCAGCCCTCTCCCCTCCCCAAACTCTCACGCTCACACACTCACACACTCCCACTCACAGTCCTGTACACTTGCACACTCATACAGTTACACATGCTCACACTTACACAAACATACACTAATACATATTCATACACACATACTCGTGTACACACTCATACATACACACCTAGGCACATACACTCACACAAACACATTCTCACACACACCCAAAGTCACTCACACATTTACTTGTGCACACACTCATACACACACATGCTATGGCTCTGATATGCCTGGTACAAAGTGGATTCTTGATAAATGTCAGCATCAATACCATCCCTTACCTCCAAGCCATTTACTCTACTCTGAGCATAACTTTCAAAATACTCACCTTTTTATCTTTAACCTTTTTTCACACATCCTGGATGACTTTGTGTTTTCCAGCTCTGATACACATCCTTTTAAAATCTGAGCATGAGTCCCCCAATAATTGCTTTTTTAAATGAACAAATTAATTATTTGTGATCATTTTAATAACCATTTATCAATTTGTTTGTAACAATAATCAATTTCATAGTCATTCATTATTAAATGCTTAATTTGACTGGGTGGTAAAATGGGTAGGAACTGTAGCAAAGGCCTGTGCAGTTGTTTTACTTTGATACAACTACTCAGAGCTGGAAGTTTAAGTATCGAGAGAGGGTTCTTTCCCACTTGCTAAACATCAAGTGGGTGATTCCTGTTCTAGAGCAATATGTAGATGCACTTCTCTGTTCCTCTCCTGTAGCTAAGTACAGCTAAAATCCCTGGACATGATATACAAAACAAACATAAGAATACTGAAAGGTAGAGAGAAGGCAGATTGACTAATGATTCAAGGAAAGACATAGTATTGAGTTCCGTGGGTTTTCCTTTTGCCTCATATAGCTCAAAATGGATGCTGGGAAAGTCAGCAACCAGAAATGCCAATGGGAGCAGACAAAAGGAAGCCCCAGGAAGCCAGTTCTCTCTACCAAAGGACCAGAGTAGACTCGCAAAATGGAAGTTTTAGACAGTGACCACTCTACTCCAGCCAAACACCATGGGAAAAAAAACTGTGGCACCACTCCTACCCTCATCTGCAAGGCCAGATGGGGAGCTCAGACTTGCACCCTACCCAGCTGGTATGATACACCCCTCTACCCCCACTGCACCCCACTGGCATGGTGTCAGTCAATGGAGGCCTCTAAAACAGGCAATTTTTTAAAAAATCTAGAGTCTCATAACATAATACCAAAAATATCCAGGATACAGTAGAAAATTGCCCATCCATACATCACACATACACAATTGAAACAAAGGAAGGGAGCCTAGCAAAGAAATAGAAGACATAAAGAAAAATAAAATGGAAGTTTTGGAACTGAAAAATATGATAACCAAAAACAATAGCAGAATGGAGAGGACAAAGGAAAGGATCAGTGACCTTGAAGATAAAACAATAGAAATTGCCCAGTATAAACAAGTTAAAAATTGACAGAAAAAAATTTTAAATAGAGCTTCAGGGATCTATGGGACTTTAACAAAAGTCCTTGAAGAAGAGGAGAAAGAGGGTAGAACTAAAAAAGTATTCAGAGTAATAATTGCTAAAAAAACTTTTTTGCAAAAGACATAAACCTACAGGTTCCAGAAATTGAGCAAAGCTCAAACAGGATAAACACAAAGAAATCCACTCCAAGATCCACATCATAATTAAATTTCTGAAAACAAAAGACAAAAGGAAAAAAAAATCTTGGAAGCAGTGAGAGATAATGACACCTACTTATAGAGGAAAAACAATTCAAATAATTTGAATGACACCAGATTTCTTATCAGAAACTGTGGAAACCAGAAGGAAGTGGCACAATATTTTTCAATTGCTGAAAGAAAAAAAAAAACTGTCATCACAAAATGCTATATCCCATGAAACTATCTATGAGAAAAGAAGGAGAAATGAAGACATTCTGAGATGTAGGAACACTAAGAGAATCTGTTGCCAGCAGGCCTATTCTAAAAGAATGGTTAAAGTAAGTTCTTGAAACAGAAAGGAAATGATAAAAGAAGGAGTCCTGAAACATCAGGAAGAAAGGAAGGAAAGACAATAGAAAAAGTAAAAATATGGACAAATACAACAAACCTTCCTGCTCCTCTTGTGTTTACTAAATTTTGTTTGCTGATTGACTCAAAATTTAAAACACTGTTTGATGTGGTTCTCAATGAATGCAGAATACTTAAGCCAATTAAGGAGGTAAGGCTTCTATTTCATTCCAACTGGTAATATGACAACACCAGAAGATTGTGATAAATTATGAAGATATAATATAGCACTTAAAGAAAACATTTTAAAAATCTATACAAAGAGATAAATCTAAAAACATTGTAGATAAATCAAAAAAGAATTCTTAAAAAAAAAAAAATTGTTCCAAGCAACAGGAAGGTAGGAAAAAGAAAACAAAGGATTCAAACAGAAAACAAACAAATAAATAAATAAAATGACAGACTTAAGCTCTAGACATCAATAATTACATTAAATGTAAAAGACCTAAATTCACCAATTAAAAGACAGAGATTGGCAGAATGGGTATAAAAATATGATCCAATGATATGCTGCTTACAAGAAACATAATTCAAATTTAACAATACAGATTATTAGAAGGGTTGAAAGTAAAAGAATGGGAAAAGATAAATCATGAAAAAATTAATTAAAAGAAAGTAGGTGTGACTATATTACTACCAGATAAAGTAGACTTCAGAGCAAAGAAAATTACCAAGGACAGAGTAGGGCATTACATAATGATAAAAGGATCACTCGACCAAGAAGACATAGCAATTCTAAATGTGTACACACCAAACAACAGGGCTGCAAAATGTGTGAAGCAAAAACTGATAAAAAAAAAAAATAGTTGAGCAGTTTCTTAAAAATCTAAACACACACTTATCATCCAACACTTCAAACACATTCCTTGGCATTCATCCCAGTGAAATGAACATTTATGCCCACACAAAAACCTATACATAGATGTTCATGGCCACTTGATTTGTAATAGCCAAAAACTGGAAATAGCCGGTGGGTGAATGGCTAAACAATGAGAGAATAGTTAAACCTCCATGGAATACTACTCAGCAATTAAAAGGTACACATTATTGATATACTCTAACAACTTGACGGGATCTCAAGGGCATTATGCTGACTGAAAAAAAAAAAAAAAACCTATCCCAAAAGGATATTTACTATGGTATGTAAATTATATCTCAATATATCTGATTTTTAAAAGGACACATACATTTATGTATGTAACATCCTCAAAATGGCAAAGTTTTAGAAACAGATTAATTGTTGGCAGAGATTAGCAATGAGGATGTGTGACTATAAAAGGGCAGCATGAGGGAGATCTTTGTGGTGATAGAACAGTTCTGTGTCTTGATTGCAGTAGTGGTTACACAAATCTACACATGTGATAAAGTGACATAGAACTATACACACACAGTATACCATTTTAAATTTTCTGGTTTTGACGTTATACTATAGTTACATAAGATGTAACCATTGGGGGTAACTGGGGGAGGGGTACATGGGAAATCTCGCTACTGTTTTTTTACAGAGGTACAATTTTTTTATTATTAATATTTTTAAAGAAGCTTTAGAGTACATAAATGTTACATTGAAAATATAGGGGATTCCCATATATATCCCCCCTTCCCCTCCCCCCCTTTTCCCCATTAACATCTTTCATTAGTATGGTACATTTGTTACAATTGATGAACACATATTGAAGCATTGCTACTAACCATGGTCTATAGTTTACATTATGGTTTACCCTTTGCACTGCACAATTTTATAGGTTTTGACAAAATGTTTAATGACCTATATCCGTCGTTGCAATGTCATGTAGAACAATTCCAGTGTCCCAAAAATGCCCCATGTTATACCTATTCTTCCCTCTCCCTTCAGAACCTCCAGTGACCACTGCTTTTATATCAAAATTTTCAAGTTTTTCCATTACTAGAATAATTATAAGTCTACTTTAGTCCATAGTTGCATTCTCCCCTTATGTTTATTCATTCCTCAGTTTTGAGGATTTGGGGATGGTGATGCCCACTCTGCTTCCAGTTGAGAGGGGCTTAGATCCCATGGGCCAGATGGGTGGAACTGTCTTGCTTGCAGTTGTAGATACTCTCTCTCTTGGAGGAGGGGCATTGTCTATCAACATCCTTTTGTTAGTTGTCCTGGGTGAGTCTGATGAATTGGACGGTAGGTGTTGGCTGCAACTCTGCTGAGATTCAGGGCTCAACTGGCGTATAAACAGCCAGAAGATTTAAGTTTCTGGGGCCCATATTTAATGGGTATAGTGCTAATTATAAGTTCAAATAAAAGGGGCATAAGAACATTTGTAGGAAAATTATAAATGAGTCCAACTCCAATACATTGGGGGGATAGGTTATCATATTTTCCAAGGTAAGGCCTACTGACAGGGTGCTGAATTCCTGGGGTTGTCTGCCCTGACTATAGTGTACAGATGTCTCTAGAGCCCTCAGGAGCCCCCCTGCTTGAGTCACTTTTTACTGTGACAGTCAGTGAGATCCTCTTGAGTTGTGCATAGCATAACCTCTGGAATGACCTTCCAACTCACTTTGAAACGTCTTAGTCATAAAAACTCATTTGTATTTAATATTTCCCCCTTTTGGTCAAAGTCTTTTTCCAAATGCAACACTAGTTGGCGCTTAGTAATAATCCCTCGGTGCCAGGGAGGCTAATCCCCGGGAGTCATGTTCCATGCTGGCAGGAAGGTAGTACATTTATATGCTGAATTTGGCTTAGAGAGAGGCCACATTAGAGCAACAAGGAAGCTTTCAGGAGGTAACTCCTAGGCAATATATAATACTAGGCTAAGTTTCATCGTCAAGATGGTGAGAAATTTATCGTGGCACATGGGATGGACTATTGAGGTGAAGCTGGAACTCTGAATGAGGCCAGACCACAAAAGGCTTCAAACGCTGTATTTGAGAGAGAAATTGTTCCTATGGAGATTGCAGAGCAAACAGAAAAAAATTTAGTGTTTTTTTTTTAACTTAATAGCAGTCTTGTTTTTTGGAAGGTAATTCTGGCCACAGTGAATCTCCTTAAACCAGCTTTTACCATTTTCACTTTTCATAATGTAGTTACAGTTTTAGATCAGATAAGATCAATAAAGATGTTAAAGAGGAATACCATTGCCAGAGAGCTGACCTGGGAGTCAAGTATTTGTTGAATTTTTACAGCGTTGAGTGAGAAGAAACTGTAGCTTCTTCTAAAATATGGGATGGAGTGCCCACAGGATGTGACTGGGCTTCACTTCTGACCACGTGGTGCCAACGAGGCAGCGAGCCTGTCTCCAAGGTACTTGTTCACTGAAAGCTTGTGGACAGCTTTGGATATTTATTCTGGGCTACAATAAGATTGGCAGGCAGAGGCTCCCTTCAGGCTGGGATCCAGGATTTGTCATTTAGGTTCCAGATCTTTTTTTTTTTTTTTTTTTTTTTTTGTGGTTTGTATTCAGACTTAGCCTAGGCCACATTCTGAAAGGATGTGTCACTGCAACCAAAGAAAGGGACATGGCAAACACATTCAGAATAAAGTGGGGACTCCCTCAGAGGAACAAGTGTATATTGACTCAAAACCAGCAAAATATTTCACGAAATCAAAATACGAGAAGTAAACAAACCATCCAAGAGGGAACCATGCTTAAACTGCAGCAGAAGAAATATTCTCTGAAAGGAAGAATCACTAAAATTGAAAAAGGTGCTGAAGACTCCCTTTTTTTTTTTGGAAAAGAGAGATTGTAATCTTTCTGAAAGGTTAAGTCCTTTTTTTTTTGCTCATTAACCCAACTATTGTTTTTTTCATTCTTTTTTTCATTCAGTCATCATATATGTATGCCTGCTATGCACCAGGCATTGTACTAGGTATTGGTCATGCTCTCAGTAATGTTTAGTGTCTGCAGAGCCAATGGCACTGTGCTCGTGAAATGTCATAGGGCCCAAGAACTCACCCAACACTCTGTCATCATGTCAACCAGTCCTGCTATCATCTCAGGAAAAAAAAAATCTGACTCTCTTTTAAAAATTATCTTTGCTATGAAAACATGACAACCAGTTGGCGCACAAAAATTTTCCATTTGTAATTTTAAATATATAAAGTCTAAAGTCATTTTTCAAGGAGATCTTTCTGGTTTGCCTTTTCCATCTTCTTGGTTCCATGACTCCAGGAGCCGTTCTGGCTTAGGTGAGCCCGTCAATTTATTGGCACCAGCCTGGAGTGATGACCATCCCTGGCTTTATTGTCCCCTCTCTTTATTCTGCCTCCCTCGCTGCTGCGGCTTTTCTGCCAGAGACAGAGCAGCTGCCTGCACTGCTGGCAAGAGCAGTCGTTAGAGTGGGCTGGGTGGCCAGCTGTCCCCAAGGACCTGCACAAAGACTAGTTCACAGAGTGCTGCCTTCCCAGGAGGTTGGTTATCTTGACTCCACAACGGGAGCAGCCAGAGCCTGCCCAGGCAAGCTTGCCCCATCCTGGAAAAGCAGTTTTTTTCTGGCTCAATGTTCTCTTCTCTGCCTGGACGGTTGAAACATAAATATATCCGACCCTGATCCCAAATGCATCATGAACCTCACAGTCCATGCAAGCACAGCAGGAAGAAAACCCTAAAACTCTTGGCTCTCTCAACTGTTTTAAAAACAAATAGTTACGTAGGTAAAACTGTCGTTTTTTGTGTGAAAAGTGAATTTCCTAATTTAAGGAAGGAAAACATAAAAGCCTAAGGCTTTTCTGCCCGTCTAGGTCAGATGTGAGAGTCTGTCTCCTTGGGCTAGTGCGGTTCGTTTCTCTAGGAAAGCAGCCGTAAACGTAAGGCAGCATGGTAATGTTTAATGGACGTTTTCCAGAAATTAAAGTGACACTTTTCAAAAGGTAGTCCGTCGCTCTGCAGCGTAAGCCGCAGGGAATTCTGCACACATCGCGGCCTCTGCGGCACACGCAAAGCCTGCGTCTCGCATATAGCCGGCATCACATGCCCTTTTATGTTTGAATTAAAGCAGGTAGAGTGGACTGGTCAGTGCACAAAGCCTTGAGCATCATATCAAACCACTCAAAGTGCTCTTCATTCATCTTTAGCAAGTGTATTCATCAGCCAAAGGGGTGCTGATGCAAAATACCAGAAATAGGTTGGTCTTTATAAAGGGTATTTATTTGGGGTAGAAGTCCACAGTTACCAGGCCGTGAAGCTTAAGTTTCTTCCCTCACCAAAGTCCATTGCCACGTGTTGGAGCAGGACAGCTGCCGATGTTTGCTACGGTTCAGGCTGCTTGGGTGCCTCTCTTCCTGGGGCTGTGTTTCCCTCCGGGCTCAGTGCCTCTGGTTCCTCCACAAGGTCAGCTGTAGACCATGAGGCTCTCTAGGCTTTGCATCTCTCCACAAGCCTAGCTGTGAACTCTCAGGCGAATGGCTCGTCTCTATCCCGGGGCCTTCTCTCCTTCCTCACAACCAAGCTCCTCCGTCTGCTCACCTCCCCGGCTCCAGCATCAAAACTCCAACGTCAGAACTGCTCCCTCTGTCCTCTGCCTTGCCTTTTATATTTGATTCCCCCAAATATAAAAGCCTGGACACCCTACTGACGTGGCCAAGTCAATGCCCTAATCATAACTTAATCATGCCCAGATTAACAGACCAGTTTACAAGCATAATCCAGTATTTATTTTTTGGAATTCATAATTACATCAAACTGCCACTGCTACAGCAAGTGTCATTCTAGAGTCCATCAGGGACACTCTTTCCCCCATATCTATCCCCACCATTGTTTCATAAGGAAGTCTTTTGGCCGTGTGTTGTTGGGTTTTTCCCAGCATTTTGGGGAGCTGCCTGCTGACCAAACTGTTAACACAGATCTCAGATGTTCATGTCAAGTCAGAATCCAATAGGCCTTTTTTTTTTTCCAAGACTCAATTGATAGTCACCATCTCGATTCAACCAACAGGAAAGATGGATTTTAGTTCACAAGGGAAGAAAGAAATATTACAGCCCCATTATCGCTAGCCCTGCCCTCCCCTCCTCTGGCTCAAGATCCAAGATTCCTCGCTCAACACCAGACACAGATGATAGGCTGGAAAAGAAATCACTGCCTCCCAGGCAAAGCATAAATGTGCAGGTGTTGTCTGATGTTGAAGAATTTTGTCAGCCAGTAGGTACTGACCGTGACATTGGTGGAAGAAATAAAAATCCACAAGGGAAGGTTATGTTCAAACTCCGGTTTCCCCTAACCCTGCAGTTCAAAAGGTACTTTGACTTCTGGGTTTCCTGCAAGACAGTTTCTTGTCTTGTCATTCTCGTGGGAGAAGCCAGGCTCCAGTCAGTCGTAACTCCCCGTTCCCCAGGCCCTACCCCTCACGCTAAGGATTTATTTGAGTCCTTGGGAGAAGCATTGGTCAACGATTTAAAGAGTGGGTGAAAAAGCCCTGTGCCTGGTGCAGGCGTCTCGTGGGCCTGATGAGCTCACAGGCCGCTGGCCTCGGCGCCAGCCCTGCCCAAGCTCACAGCCAAGGGGCAAGCGGATATTTGCCGACTTGACCTGAAAAAGCGACCGCTACATTTTCTGGATTTAAACCTGACCTCTAAAGAACACGTTCAGGTGTGTTTCAATTCACTTAACAAAGGAGTTTGAAGATGTTGAATATTATGTGAGTACTGAAATTTTCTTTTTGGCTCAAGCTCTCTCTGGTTAGACGTGTGCGCTTGATTAATTGCCATTGGAAAGCGTTGGTTTCTCTGCTGTCTTGAGTATGCCGTGGCTTTCTGGCAAATTTCCGCGTGGATATGACCATCCAGTATAAATTCTAAATGCTGTTTCTGCAAGCCAGTCCTCTGTCTGGAAGATGTATAAAAACGTGTAAGTGGTAGGCTTCCGGCTCATTAGTGAAGGGTGAGAAGGTTGCTGTCTATGCAGACAGCCTGCTCCTGTGGGGGCTGCAGCCCTCGACGCCAGGGCCAGGAAAATGGGGGAAGCGAGACGGGCAGGACTGTCCTGCGGCCTCCAGCCTGTCCCTAAGTCCTGCCATCACTTCTGCCTCATCCTCGGGGACAGAAAATCAAGTCAATGGTCATTTTCACACCTTTAGACTTTTGGGATGTCCTTGCATTTTTCTAGATGATAGTAGAAGTAGAGGGTTTGGAGATGCCTTTGAAAGCCATTCCCAGAACTGCAGCCCAAGAGAAAGAGCCCTTCTGGAATGGCCCCGCAGATGACTGTGCGTGACGACGCGGGGGCACCCACTTCCCTTCCCTGTCTCATTATGCGCAGCCTCCTTAGCCACTAGGCCGCCTTGGGTCCGGCCCCTGGCCTGGGGCCCGCGTGCCGCGTGCGCTCACTTGGCTTTCCTTCCCTCCCGCCGGGGCCTCGCGGGCTGGCAGCGCGGGGCTCCCGCAGACCAACGGCGGCGCCTCCGTGCCCTCCAGCAAGGGCAGCAGCAGCGGCAGCAGCAGCGGCGGCAGCAGCTCCAGCGACTCGGAGAGCAGCTCTGGGTCCGACTCGGAGACGGAGAGCAGCTCCAGCGAGAGCGAGGGCAGCAAGGCTCCCCGCTTCTCCAGCCCCGAGGTAAGGCGCGGCCCCCGCGACCTCCCCTCGCTCCTCTCTCGGCCAGGGGTCGGGTTTCCCAGGCCAGCCCACCTCCCACCCAGCCCCGGCCCCCAGGGGCTGGCCCGAGACTCCCCTAGGCCACCACTCTGGGGCACGCGGGCACCCCCTTGCCCACGCCTCACGGCTCTCCTCATTACTCCCTCCCTTGGAAGTTCAGAAACATCGTCTTTCATTGTCCAGAAAATCTCTCTCTGGACTTTGGGAAATGTCCAAGTCCGCTGGAAACCTCACTGATTGGCAATAACCAATGGACCAGGTCTCCCTAAGGGTCAGCCAGGGCAGGAACTAGACGGGGAGGCAGCCCCTGGGGAGGAGACCCTCAGGAATCCAGGGAAAGGAGTTTTATGGATTAGACGCGGTCAGGATCTTACCTTTTTGCAGTTTGTCACGGTTCAGAAGGACAGGGGCTATAAATATTAATAAAACGTTAACTGTGTTTTCTTTGTGGAAATACAAAAAGAAAAATTACCATCAATGAAACCTTTTCTAGCTATGATGAGTGTCTGTGTGTAAGATTTAGGTGCCTCATATAAGAACATTACAAGGCACCAATAAAAACGATTGCTATTTCTGCTTTAAATTGGAAGGGGAAAAGCAAATAGTAACTCAAGGCAGGAAGATTCTTTGGAAAGAGTGAGAGCAAACTTCTCAAGTCTGCAGGGCTGCAAGGCTGGACTGGTTCCTAAAGAAGGGAGAAAGCGCAGTTTCTTCTTGCGCATGTGAACATTTGAACCTGCCACAGATTGTAGGGTTTAATTTGTACTTACAACCCTCTTCTCTGTACCACTTTGGGGACCAGCTTCCTAAATAGGCTCTGAAAAGGAACCAGAACCACCTGTGACACCGTGCCGGCGACACGGGCCACGGGTACCACAGCACAGCCGCCTGTTGCCCCTTTTGTGCCTGGACCTCTGGGACATGATCACCCCCAAAAGCGACCACATTTGCGCTCACGCTCCTTGAGTGGCTCTGAAATTCCCCTCAGCCTCTCCCTTCCTCTCCTGAGGTTAAGCTTTGCAGGAACACTGGGAAATCCAGCCCGTGTTATTCCCCCGTGGGTGGTCCTCGTCTCCTCCTGGCCCCTTCTGCTCTGCAGGCAGCTCTTCACGCGCATGAGACAAGCCATCTCACCGCATTTCCTCTCCTTTCCATGTAGCATTTCTTTCTCCCTGTCTCCTTCCCTCCCTTTCTCCTCCTTTCTCTTTCTCTCCTAAAGGTAAGGACCTTAGCAAAATTAACCTATAAAGCTACGTTGGTACAGACCTGGCTTTTAGTATTCCTTCTTCGTAACTTCATTCATTCATTCGGTGTTCATTTAACAAATATTTATTGAGCACCTGCCACAGACACTGTGCTTGGCTCTGGGATACAGCAATTACAGGACAGAAAAAGACCCTGTCTTCATAGAGCTGACGTTCCAGTGGAGTCATTTGAAACCACATCAACAAAGAAAAAGCCACCGAGTTGGTAAATAAAATAAAGTAGAAGAGTTAAACAGGCTCCTTCAAAGCAGGCTTCATGCTATAATTTGCCAAGAAGCCTCAGGATATTTAGTTATAAGAAACCACTGCTTCCCAGCGATAGGAAGAGGGGGAGAGAGGGAGAAGAGATAAAAACATTAGTGTCTACAAAGACTTCCGTGGCCGGGCCCTTCTGAGTTTGCGGATTAAATTCATGAACTTGGAATTTTATTTTTATGGTAAAATGTGAATCTGAGAGCTCCTGAACGAGACTGAATCCTTGCCTGAGAGAAGTGCAAGTATAAAATCCTTGAAGCAACTTCTTTATAAATGTCACTGAGATCGTTACAGAGACTTGAGCTCCTCGGTGATGAGAGAAGGGCCTTGCCACTCCTTGCGGCAGCTATCAAAGAGGTCCCCAGAACGCGTGAGTCCACTGAAGGAGGCCTCGAAGTTTAAGTTGCCGCAGACAAATAATCTTTCAATTAATTGCTTCTCTAGGCATAGGGAAAGCAGAAACGGCAAGTGATGTTAGCCACACTGCACGCTAGTTCTTTCTGCTGGAAAATAATGTCTTCGTTGGAATAAAAATAAGGTTTCTTTTAGCATCTTCTCCAAGATTGATGCAGACACAGAACCTTTAGAAATATAACGGCCGCATCGGTCAGAAGTTGCGTTTTCCTGCTGATTGCACCACAGCGTCCTGAGATGGCCCGACCACCCGAGAAGCAACGAGACCGGCTTCCTGGACGCCACACGACATCCGGGCCCTTTTCTTTAGTGGCACACACCTCCCGTTCCACTGCTCACACCTGTCTACGCTCCTCAGAAGCACAACGCTGGGGTCCTCATCTGCCACCCTGATGTGGGAGGAGAGGGGCATCCTCTATGTCCCAGGACACCTGCAGTCTCACCTCCCAGAGTCCACGCGTGGCTCACCTGAGCTTCATAAGAACTGTTCTTTCCACGGTGGTTGCTGAAAGCCCCTTCACTTGCCACGACTCCCCGTAGTGTAAGAACGCCACATCCGCAAGCTCACCCCAACCAGCTGCTGCACGTATCTCCGTGACTGCAGCGCCCCTCTCCGCAACCTGATGTTTGCTTAGCTGTTCAAGGCCTAATTGTTTTCACTTGAGTTTTAGGTTCCTCCCTGGCATAGTACAGAGAGGATTCTCATGTCAGAGCTTTGCAGGTGGAAAGCCGCCTTCCCAATCGGCTGGCACGGCTACACTGGCTCAAGTCATAGAGAGGTCGTGAAAAACAGAGGCTGGTCATGTGAGCTTGAGGAGTGCCGGAATAAGTAGGTTTAGCCCATTTCTTTATGGGCATCCCGGAGCCCTGAAGGTTGGCTTGGAAAACTGTGCTTTTCCACTGGGGTATTTCCCAAATTTATCTGAACCCATTCTTCGTGGAACATATAAGCTAAAAGCACATTTTGGAAAAGGCTGCCCGGGTTCATCCTTAAATATCAGCCGAAACGAGAGGCAATTTGCTCACTGATTCAAGCAGCTTCTGGTTACCGCGGTGTCTCCAGGCTCCACGGCATCGGGTGCTATGCAGGACAGAGATAGGGCCAAGAGGAACGGCAGGGAACGTGTGCCTGAATCTGAGCTTATCACCAGGGACGTTGTCTGGGAGGGAGGGTCGTGCTGAAAATACTCAGGCGTGAGCTAGCAAGCAGACAAAAACACCGGGCAAAAACCCCAGGAGGGTGCCTCAGAAAATGGACTCTAGCCAGTGCCTGCCAGTGGACAAGAGTCCGAAGCCCTGAGTCTTCCCTCCTCCACCGCCACTTACCTCTGACATTTACGCTTCCTTGGCCACAACTGGCAGGCTCCAGCATAGCTGACATTCCTGTCCTGCCTAATTGGTGAGGTTGTGGTGAGGCATAAGTTCTATCACTGGAGAGAGAGAACTCTATCACTGGAGACTTCTTAGACTCAGAGTCAGAGCAACCTGCCTCAGATGCTCTGAGGGATACAGAAGAAACAGAAGCTCGCCCGCGCCTGCAAGAAGTATTTGACTTCGTTGAAAACACAAGACGCACACATGAAACAAATGTGAACGTCGAGACACTATGTCATTGAGTACAGTAAGGGGCAACAGATATTAGTGTTTTCTCCAAAAATCAGGTCCAATTCTATCATTTTAGGTAGAAGACTGCCATTTCTCAAAGGAATGAGGCCCCACTTTCATGAGGCTGCCCCAGAATAGTGGGGATAAGAGAAAGCAGCAGTGGGGAGACTTGAGTCTTCAAACCGAGACACGTACGAGTTTAGTCTTGGTGGTGCCTGGTAGCTGGATAGCCGTGGACTCTTCGTCGCCTCCTGTCTCTGAGGGTGATAACACCCCTGACCTGTCAGGAGGGGATGAGGGATACGTGTAAAGCGGATGGGCCTCCAGGTGTCCCAGCAGTGAAAGGTGGTTGTAAGTTAATAGCCGCCCTAAACGCCAGCCTGAGAAATTTGGATTTCATTTGAGAGGCACTTGGAGGTCATTGTAAATCCTTGAGAAGGGAGTGATTCCGTGATGTGTTGAAAACAGTACTTCAGGCTGATTTCTTTGGCTGTGAAGTGCAGAAAAAAATGAGCCTAGCGCACATCGGGCCATGGGCCCACACTAAATTGATTAGATTCTACCCTTCACGGTTAATGCTCCCTCTGAGAAGCTTTCGAGTGAGTCGCCCACACGCAGCCATGCTTGGGCCACAGGCAGACCTCTCGCTGTGGACAACGAGGAGGCATGAGTGGCGTGCTCTGCCATGAACGCTTGCACCCTCTCCTAACACCTGCAGGAGGCGCCGTCAGCTTCCAGTCCCATCCTGAAAGCCCCCTTTGTCTCGGGAGGCCGAAGCACAGAAGCCACTGACGTGCCAATGGTCATTTGCCAGTGGTCACCTAGTGAGAGAAACACAGGGATGGGGTGGGAGACAAAACTGGAGCCATGCATTTGTCTGCTACTAAATTAACCACTGGCAGCTAATCTTAGGGACGGTGAGGGCTTCCCTTTGCAAAGAAGCCATTCTTTGCTCTGCTTTCTCTGGTTTCTTTTCTGGGATTATTATTTTTTTTAATGCATGCTTCTGCCATTGAAGTATGTGCCAGTTGTGCCCCGTAGGTTTCATTTGCTCCTTTTATCTGGAGAAGCCAAAATGCTCTGTACTTAGTAAGCAAGCTCAGAATTTACATATAACAACTCAGAGGTACTGAAAAGATTTATCTTTTCATTCTTTTGCATCTGGCTCTAGAGCCCTTGTCCTTTTGGTGGCATGAAAACAAACAAATCAATGAGTCAAGTCAAACACCAGACTCCCTGTAGAGCCATGGGGTGGGGGTGTCCTCTCACCCTTGGGTCCAAGATGGCGGCAGGTGTAGGATGAAGCTTCCCCATCCTCACAGCCCAGGGGAGGGGGCTAAGGTCCTCATCCAGCCTCCAGGATCTGAGCTCGTGTCCCCTGAAGGGTCGTTGGTCTTTTCTGTCGTCTGGGGGGAACGAGTAGGGTGTCCACGGTCCCTGCCAGAGCTCTGGTTGCCTGGTGCCGACCCTCTGTGGCCGTGACCCCCTCTGGCCCTCCAGCTCTCTCTGAGAGGCTTTCTATCTCCCCAAGCTACGTCCCCAGATTCCTCAGAAGCACCAGGACCCTTGGGTCTAAATAACCCCTCAGTTTCTGGCAGAACGTGGCTCTGCCCAGCGCCCCACCACCTGCAGGTAACACAGACCCCACTGGTGAAACACATCACGATGCGCAATAGGAAACTTCGGGAATTCATTATCTTAAAACATTTGTTTTCTCCCTTAAAGTCTGGCTTGCTGCAAAGCTTAGCAAAGACTTCTTTATTCTTGTCTCCCCCGAAACAACAGATGCCATGAATTCAGTGAGTGGGAAGCCATAGGGGAGGAAAAATACATCCACATAATCACTCAAAATATTTTCCCCATTTCACTTATAGTCACAAATTGAAAACATTCTGCTAAAGTTCTGCATTTACCAATACACCTCCTTTCTACTGGTAATCACAGCTGCTGTATAAATAGACTTTTATTAGGCATCAACATTTACTACCTGTAAAATCATTGGTTCTTAACCTTTCTGAGTGAGATATAGATCCTTAGAGACTCTAATGAAAACTATAGCCCTCTCCCAGAAAAAATGCACCATTTTACATTCATTTTTGGATTTGCACTTGACCCACTGGCACCAATCTCTGGACCAAAGTTTAAGAACCTGTGATGTACAGAATGTGCTCTAAGTTAGCCTAACTGCTTGCAGGAACCTCCGTTTCAGAACATTTCTGGCAAAGGGTGATAGTGGTGGGTTGAGGATGGACTAACGCCCTCAGGTCACCAAAGGCATATAAGGCTCATACAGGTGCCTGTGGAAATGTGGGTTCTATGTTGAGAAGCAAGCCATCTTCCCAAAGCGATGGATTCTCTTGTTAAATAGCTGTGCCTTTACCACATAAGTTCTATGCTCAGTCTTTATTGTAGGCTCCACTTGGCCCTGCGCCAGGTTTCCCCCAAAGTTTTAAGTCTCACCAAAAGTAAGATACTCAGGGTCTCCAAACTGTTCCCCACTTAAGCCTCAAGGAACCTCAAGTTTATGTGCACATGTGTAATTCTTTAAAATATACATGGCATAACACTCGAAAGTGCTGGAAACGGATTACAGTGAGGCCAGGTGCCAGCCCACTTATTTTTCAACTAAGCTGGAAGCGGCCATGCCCTGAATCCCGCCATGCCCAGGGAGGGTCTCTGAGCCCCTGGAAGCTGTTACAAGGACCCACTGCTTCCATTTTTCTTTTGCTTCAAACCCATTCGTTTCCTGCCCATACACCCAGAGGTGTTAGTCAAAATAAGAACTGCCGGGTCCCTATCAAGTGACTCTCTAATAAAATCCGTTTTGTTCCTTGCTGGTTTTCTGCTTTTAGGCCGAACCTGCGTCCTCCAACAAGTGGCAGCTGGACAAATGGCTAAACAAAGTGAATCCCCACAAGCCACCGATTCTGATCCAAAATGAAAGCCACGGGCCAGAGAGCAATCAGTACTACCCTGCGGGGAAGGACGGCGGGCAGCAGCAGGCGGGCAAACTCGCCGACCTCTGCCAGGCCAGCCTGCGCGAGAAGGAGCTCAAGGGCACCTGCAAGGAGGAGCAGAGGCCGCGGACGGCGAACAAGGCCCCGGGCAGCAAAGGCGTGAAGCAGAAGTCCTCGCCCGCCGCCGTGGCCGTGGCCGTGGCCGCGGCCGCCCCACCACCCGCGGTGCCCGGCGCACCCGCGGAGAGCGCCCCGGCGCCGGCACGGAGGTCGGCGGGCAAGAAGCCCACCCGGCGCGCCGACAGGACCTCAGCCGGCGACAGCGCTGGCGGCCACCGGCCCGAGGAGCCCGCAGCCGGGGACGCGCTGGGGGCGAGCGTGGTGGGCACCCCGGAGCCCGCCAAGGCCAGGCCCTGCGGCAATGGCAGGACCGGCCACCGCAAGGAGCTGCGCGCCTCGGCGGCCTGCGAGAAGCGCCGCACACGGGGGCTGAGCAGGATCGTGCCCAAATCCAAGGAGTTCATCGAGACAGAGTCGTCGTCCTCGTCCTCCTCCTCGGACTCTGACCTGGAGTCGGAGCAGGATGAGTACCCCCTGTCCAAGGCGCCGGCCGCCCCCGCCGCGGCCGGCGAGCAGAGGCTGAAGGAGGCCACGGGCCTGGGCGGCGCGGCCGGGCCCCGGGCCCCGGTGGGCTCCATCAACGCCAGGACCACCAGCGACTTCGCCAAGGAGCTGGAGGAGCAGTTCTACACGCTGGTCCCCTTCGGCCGGAACGAGCTCCTCTCCCCGCTGAAGGACAGTGACGAGGTCAGGGCTCTCTGGGTCAAAATCGACCTGGCCCTCCTGTCCCGGATCCCAGAACACTTGCCCCAGGAGCCGGGGGTCTTGAGCGCCCCCGCCGCCAAGGACGCAGACAGCGTGCAGCCGCCCAGCCATCCCCTTGATGCACCCCCAGAAAAGGCTTTGCCAAAATCCAAGAGGAAACGCAAGGTAGGCTGGGGCCTGGGGGGCGGGGGCTCCTTTAATTCGGGGCCAACATTGGAGAGCACAGGTGGGCTGCTGGCGGGGGTCGCACACGGCCCAGGAGCTTTACTTATCTTTCCTCGGCACCCGTGTGGACGTCATCTATGCCAGGCACCGTGCGTTTTCGTGTGTCGGTTGCACCCTTAGACCTGGCCAATGAGGTAGGTGCTGTCATTATCCCCATCTTATAGTTTTAGATCGTTTAAGCACTGGTCCCCTGCATGTTGAGAAAACCACAAAGAAAATGTTTACCAAGTGTGTGCAGGTGCAAGCCCCATTCTGGGCATGCGTAAAAGCCGAAACTCGTAGTGGATCCCATTTTTGCTGGGAGGGTGAAGAAAGCAGTAAAAAGCGCTCCGTGGTGCCACTTCGAGGCACCCCCACTTCCCTCCGCATCAAGCCTACCAAGCCTCCACTCGGGGGCTCACCTCCTAGTCAGCCATGGGATTCTACAACATTCACCTGGAGAGAGTCACCAGGGACCAGAAGTGGGGCCGGGGGGTTCAGTTAGGAAAGTGGACCTCAAGAATATAAGCTCCATGCGGATAGGAATTTACGTCTGTGTTGTTTGTGGAAGTGTCCCTAGCATCTAGGACGGTGCCTGGCACAGAGCAGGCACTCGGCAGGTGTTTGTCAAATGACTATTTCACGACGTGGCCAGAGTCTGTTTTCCCCTGCCTGCCGGCGTGGTCAGCTGTTGGTGTGCTTCTCTCGGGTGCAGTACCCCACCCCCGTCAGAGCTTCGTGCCAGTTAAGAGACCCTGCTCTGGAGATGGCAACGCTGCAGAAGCAAGGCAGACACTCGGAAACCATGGAAAACGCAAATCAGAATCGAGAGCTCCTTCCTCTGTGTTGCCACTGTGCTTTCCTCTCCATTTTCACTCTTTTCATGCTCAGTGCAGGGGGTCGTAACCTTTTTTGTTCCATGGACCCCTCTGCCAGTCAGGTGAAAACCACAGACCCCTTACTAAGTCCACACTGTACTGTGTATTATTTAGTAAATGTATCACACCTGCACCAACACATTCCCACAAGAAAAATGGTTTTTTGAATTTCAATTCAAGCTCATGGACCCCTTGTTAAGAAGCCCTGTTCTAGTGGCTGCCATGATTTTGAGTTCTTAAAAAGCTGGAATTGGAGTTCATCAGATTTTTTCATTTTTCCCAGCACCTAATACATTACCTGGTACTTTGTAAGTGCTCAGTTAACTTATGTTGAATGAATAAATCAATCAATCAGTTGGGAATGAATGTGATATTACCTCTGAGACTGTTGGATAAAATGGCTAGACTAATGGAAATATATAGAGAGATATACATAGATCTAGAGGAAATATACAGAGATAAAGTGATAAACATAGAAATAAGCTGGAAATATGTACAGTGTTCTAGACATTCATAGATCTAGAGGGTGAGATATGCAGAAAGACATACATATAAATCTCAGAATATTCTGTATTTAAATAATTTTGTTATTCATGGCCATTTTTATTTTAATTTATAAAACTTCATTTACTCTAAGCCTGATATCCAACTCTACTCATAAAATCTAATGAATTCTCAGTAAATGCAGACACAGGAGACGTGAACAAGCGTTTTTGTAGCACGCTTTACTCAGTGTCCTGAGGCCCAGTGCGGGAGGTGGGAGACCAGTAGGCCACATCACCACAATGCTGGCTCTTGCCCTGCTGGAGCTGTTGAGCCAAAGACTGAAGATTCGGAGCTTTGGTGTGAGCCCCCCAGCAGGGCACTGCTTCGGTGTGAGCATCTGGGAGCCCCTGCGACAGCTACAGAGAGAAGGCCAGAGCTTTCTATCTCAGGTGCTGGCGCCTGTCTCCTGGAAAGTGCCACAGAACCCTCAGTATGCCATTAGCGTGTTCCTGCTATTTCACAGAAAACGGAACTCTGTGGCCTGCATTTGCATCGCCATCTAGTGCGTGTCATGTCTAAAGTTAAGTGTAATCATGGAAATGAGAATCCAATCAAACTAGTGTTTCATTAAAAGGTACTTTAAGGAATCTAAAATGTCATTGGATAGTTACCGTTAACTAGATTTAAGGCATAAAGAGATGACAACCGCTGCTTGAAATTCATAAAGGGCATGAATTTTAAAAAGAAAAAATGCTCCAAGTTTCTCACTGCCCTTCCATTAAGCCCAGAGAATATGCCGTTGCTCTACCTTATTCTGATATCAAGAAATGCCAAAACGAGTGACGCTGAAGCTACCGAATGACTTCAGAACAGGTCTTCTTTTGGGGGGGGTGGCAGGCCTGTGGGTGGCAGAGCAGTTTTCATCATTTAAAATGCTCCCTCCAGAACTTTGTGCCTAGAGCCGCGGCTTCCTCCTCCATCAGCAGCCCTGAGTGAAAGTGACAGAGCCGCAGCCTTGCTCCTTAGGAGCTGGCTCGGCACCTACACCGGGCCCGGAAGCCGCCGCGGCGCCACTCAGGGTGCTGTCAGGAGAAACCCATGGCTGGTCCTTCCGGGAGTCGCCGCGAGCGGGCTGTGGCCTCTAGAAACCCAGAGCGGATCGGTCTTCTCCTATCCCATACAGTGTGAAAACGAAGACGGCTGCAGGGAGCTCCAGAAGGCCCCGGGAGAGAAAGAGAGCGCTGCACGCCTGACCGCTTCTGCCAGCAACCCCTTGTCTACAAACCCCTGCAACACGAACCTCAGCAGGTACGTGTGTCCCCTCCAAGGCGGAGGTGGGTTGGAGGGCTGGTTTCTTAGGGCAGTTTTAGGTTTACAGAAAAACTGAGCAGAAAGTACAGAGTTCCCATATACCTCCTCTGCCCCTGCACACATTCTCCCCTATTATTGTCTTGTGTTTGTGACAACCGATGACACGATATTGACACATTATTATCAACTACAGCCCATGGTACACATCAGACTGTCCATACAGGTCTGTGGGTTTTGACAAGGGCATGATGTCATATATCTGCCACCGCGGTTTCATAGAGTATGAAATCCCCTGTGCCCCACCTTCCATCCCGCCTCCCTCCTCCTGGGCCCCTGGTAACCACTGATCTTTCACTTATCAACACATATTAAGGATCCATCCTCATCTTTTTGTAGCTTGACAGCTTGTTTCCTTTTGTTGCTGAATTAACTCCGTTGTGTGGATGTGCCGCCATGTGAGTCTCCATTCCCCTGCTGATGGATATCTTGGTTGCTTCCAGGTTTTATTGGTTTGAATAAAGCCACTATAAACACTCACGTGCAGCTTTTTGGGTGGACATAAGTTTTCAAAACACTCAGATTTTTAATGACCCATCTCCACCTGTATCTCCAGACTTGCTTCTCTCAGTTTAACCTGAGGGTCATCGTGCTGCTGGGAAGCGCGGCTCACGCCGCAGCGCCATTTGGCTGCGGAAGGCAGTTCTTTGTAATAGCAGATCAGTTACTTTGTCCAAAAAGCATTATTTTAAGCACACAGTTTTGCACCCCCAAAGACACACCCCTCCCCCTACAAATGTGTAAGAGCTGAATTTTCAAACCATTATTTTAATAGTAGCAGCTAAACTCATAAGAACGCTAAGTTTATTACACAAATGAAGAACTATTATCTTGGAGAGGAATCTCCAGTGGGTGCTCCTGAAGCTGTTGAACACACACTGAAAGTCTGATGTCCTGCAAGGTTCAGCTGCCAGGAGGACGGCCCTGTGCACACACCCTAAAGGGGCCCTGGACGGACCCGGCCACACCGAGTCCCCTTCATGATAAACGCCTCTGTAGCGAGGCGAGGTCCCAGATATCTATTATACGCCAGGAGCTTATCATCAGCCATAGAACTTCTTTCCATGTAGAAACTCCACAGCCTGGAAACCACCTTTCCTCTACAACACTCCCCAGTCTCCCTGTCTGAATACAGAATTTTTAGCAGGAGATTAATGTTCAGCACAACACATAAAACTGTAGACCGAAAGGTTAGGAAAAGATGTAGAGTGGTACTAAAACTCGGAGAGGAAATTGGAGATGGGCGGGTGCACACGGCCAGGCCCTCCATGGTCAGGAGTCACCTTGGGGGGAAGGCAAAGGCTCTCGAAGGCCTGGGCCCGAGGGAGAGCCAGCCATGCCCGCGGCGGACCCTGCCCTGAAGGGGGGACACATGGTCCCAATGTGCCATACAGTCATATGCACGCTTTAAAGGACCTCCCCAGCAGGCCTAATACTACCATAATTTCTAAGTACTGTTGAACGGAGACAGTATTTCAAGATGTCAGCAAGAACCATAGGAAATGGGAAAATATCTGTGGTTTCTTGCCTTCATTCATAATTGAAGGAAATGTTGAATTCAGTCAGAGGTTAGTGAAAATGAAGATGTAACTTTTTTCCATCCGAGCTCACCGGCCCCTGCTCTCAAGCCTTTGCTTGAGCCTCATAGCGCTGATATTTTCATTTAGGTCAAGTCATGACACAATGCCTGTGAAAGTACTTTGAAGGAAAAGTGCTCTGAATAACTCTGGAAATGCAATTACCACTCTCCAGTTTGACCAGAGTGATAAGGCAGTCCCAAATAAAGGTGATCCATCCCCCATCCCAAAGAGAAGATCCAAAGAAAATGTTTTGGTCAACTTGAAAATATACACTTGTAATGATTTGGAAGGTGTAACCACACGTCTACTACAATATTTAATTTAATAATTGAGTTTCACATGATTTTAAAATCATACAGTATATAAAATAATATAGATTCTTAAATACTATGTTTTTCACTCACCTTTCAAGAAACAATTGTATTCACATCTGTCTTCAGCATCCGTGCCTTCCTCACCCCAGATGAGCCCCTTTTGAGCCGCCTAAAGCAGTTTTCCAGAGCCTTTCTTTCTAAGTTGTGAGACGCATGGTGCTTTATAAACCAGAAATTATCAGAAACTACAAATCTGTCTCCAGAAATTCTGTTGCTACATGAATCTATCTGAATAACGTCGAGCAGCTTGGCTTTTTCATTTGTTCTTGAGGCCTGTGTTGGCGATTTCCCACTGCAGCTATCAAAAAAGGAAACTGTTTTCTGACTTTTGCGGCTTGTTTGCAGTGATAACCAATGCGTGCGGTTAACCCCAGGCATAATGACTAAATTTTTAAGTATCTTTACTGGTTTTTTGAGTGACTTGCACCCCAAATTAGCAATGATTGAGTTCATTTCAGGCTGTCTTCCCCAAAAATACTTTCTTAAAAAATAAATTAACAATGTGATGTAGATTGTAAAGACTCGAATATAAGTGAACTCCCTCTTCTTTGATGGTTAATTTGGGAGGCGGATTAGTTTCGAAGGTACTTTAAAATAAGGAACTAGGAATCTGAAAATGTAGCTTCTAATGACATTTCTTTTTATTCTGTATTTATTCTGATCAATGTCTGGTTAACTCAGAAACTGAGCAATTTGAAAGTTGGTTTCATCTTTGCAGGTTGTTCCATGGTTCTGTTATTTACCATGTAATTATTACCAGCTCAAACGCTAGCAAAAGTCTTTGTAGAAATGAAGAACTTGTGTATCGTTGTTAAATGACTTTTTTCCCTAGTTGCTCCTTATGCTTTGTTGGAAAAACAGTAAGTTGACGGCAGGTATTTTGGGATCCTTGGATGAGAAACTCAGAAAATGAAAGTATTCTTCTTCTTAAGTCGTTTACTTTGGTGCCTGTTACAAAATTACTATTAATCCTGATAAGAAGAGTAAAGACACAATGAGTGAAGTTTGTTTATTGTTTGTTATGGTCCTAAAACCATGAAGTCGATTCCTGGGATGAGTCCAATCAACTTCTTCCTCCCAGCAGGTTTTAAATGGAAGGTTTGGGTCACACATAAAACAGCGGCGTTTTCCTCTGCTGACTGTGTGACGTCCCATTACTGTCGTTTCCTTTTTCAGCTTGGCAATACCCATAAACAAAAATGAAAAGATGCTCCGGTCGCCCATCTCGCCCCTCTCCGATGCATCTAAACACAAATACTCCAGCGAGGACTTAACTTCTTCCAGACCTAACGGCAACGGTTTGTTCCCTTCTGCCTCTTCCAACAAGAAGCACAAGGCCGAGCACCAGCTGCAGCCCCTCGCTGGAGACCTCACAGTACGTTTATGCTCTTCCTGCCAGTGCCAGCGACGGGCTGGAGCTCACACCCACCCTGCCTCTCTCAGCCCTGCGCCTCTGACCCCCCGCTCGGGCTGCCTCACGGAGCCCCTCCAAGCTCCTTCTGGGGAGCCCTGGCCAAGCCGAGCCCCGTCACTCTCCCTATGGGGGGCCTGAGGCAGAAGAAGCTGGAGGGGCCATTTCAAGCCTCTTCTGTTCTTCAAAGGGAGCAGGATTTTATTTCCCAGGGAAAAGAAAAGGATCCAAAGCTAAACTATCCAGGCACATAGTAAATTGGGAGTTTTGAGCCAGCCAACCCATTTATCTGCAAAGATCCTTTGCCCTAGGGCAGAGTTAAATCTGGGATTGAACCCCCATCCCTAACCCTGCAGGGTCCCCAGTCCTTCTCGGAGCAGTGTAGCAGCCACGGCATGCTACATGCACCCCCACCTCCTCCTTCTCAGCCACCTCTCAGGAGCGTTTCCGGGCCCTGCACTCCCCTGTGGAAGGGCGGCAGTTTGTCTTGGTGGCCATGCGGGACAGTAGCTGGACCTCGAGTCAGTCTCTTTGTCTCTTTTCTAAGGAGCCCAACGCCCACGGACACCCATGGAACTAACTCTATGCACTAACTTCTCCTCCCACCACCCTCATCTCCAACAGCCGGTGGCCTGGCCCCCTCTCCCTCTGGGGTACCCCATTCAATTCCAAATGCTCCCCACTTCTCCCAGGTCCCTGTGCCTCTCAGAACAGATGGGATTTGGTGAGACAGAGAAATAAGGGGAGTCCAAAGAATGAAACTAGAACTCTGCAAAGAAAGATGGGGGGACAGTATTTAATGTTTTGTCTCACAAATTAAAAATGTAAATATTGATCGAAGGTCCTGTAAAAGCATAAATCTTATACCTCATCAGGAAATTAATCCTCTTACACACTCTCATTTGAGAACAATTATCTTTAATTGTAGGCTGAAAGAATCTGAGAACTCCATATTATAAAAATAAGGGATATCAATAAAAATATGGGATATCAATTCCAATTTTGGTCTTAAAAAAAACTTTTTTTTTTTTGCCTTTCGATCCCTATAGTGCATGCAACTGTGAGGCAGAGAATTTTAAAGCACTTACAGATTTTATTCAGTCATTCGTTTTCTGAACAGGTGATTACTGAGCAACTTCTTACAGCACGCCAGACACTGCCTGGACACAAGGGCATCCCAACAGATTGAGTCTGTGCATGTGAAGCTTGCGGGTGGCTGGGGAGAGTGCCCTAGACCAGGGGTCACGCACATCCGGAATAAAACTGCCTGTGCCCGAGAGGGGCGTGGAGAGCCCCGGAAGCTCCTCTGCAAGGAGGCTCAGTCCAGGATGGGGCTACTTCTCTAAAGCAGGGCTGCTCAACACTGTTGATATTTGGGGCCAGGTAATCCTTTGTCTTGGGAGCTGTCCTGTGCGTGGTCGGATGCTAGGTAACATCCGTGGCTTGACCCACTAGATTCCATAGCACCGCCCCACACCCAGTCACGGCAGCCAGAAACGTCTCCAGAGGTTGCCAAGCTGCCCCTGGTTGAGAACCGCGACTGCGAAGGGTCAGAGCATACGTATTTTAGGCTCTGCGGCCCATGTGGCCTATCGCTGCCACTCAACTCTGCCGTTGTAGCATGAAAGCAGCCGCGGACAGTACAGGGACGAATGGGCGTGGCAGGATTCCAATCAAACGGGAGTCACCTTAGGGCCAGGTTTGGCCCCAGGCTGTGGGTTGCCAACCCCTGATTTAGGATATCCAAAGACCAATAGGAGATGGGAGAGGGGGTCATGGGCAGAGGTCACAGCAGGTGCCAGCGTTGGGAGGGGGAGCTGAAAACGTCCCCCGGGCAGAAGCCAGGGAGAGAGGAAGAAGGAGGCAGGCCCAGAGGCCACATTCCTGGTTTGGTTCTTTTAGCAAAAGCAAATGTATAGGAATCCCTTATATTTTTTATTGGAATCCCTTATATTTTTTATTGGAATCCCTTATATTTTTTAATGTAATATTTTTTGTAATCTAAGTATCTTTTAGAAAAAAATAAAAAATATATTAAAAAAAAAAAGGCAAGTGGACACCATTGAAGGATTTAAGGGCAGATTTGGAAGTTTAACATCATATTTGCCTGGTCATATATAAAAATAAATTCCAACCTTTTGCATGTCACATGTAAAATCAGTCCAATACTTAAAGAAGCAGTTTGGACACGCTCAATTTTCATTACTTCAGAGAAATCAGTTTGCATGTCAAAACGAAAGATAGTTGTTTTACGATCTATGTGTTTAGCACCTTATAGGTATTTTGTAAATCTTTGTAGAAGGGAATGTACACCCCCAGGAAATCTGATTTCTTCATTTCTCCACAGATGGGTACTGTTCCTCAGCAAGATGCGTTTTAAATAATTTCTAGAAATGCCCTTTGTGTTTACTGTTCCTCACACACAACTGAGAACCAGTCACTCTGTGGCTCCTGCAGTACAGGGATTCTAGGAGTTCCATCCCTGGACCCACGCAGTGCTAGAAATGCAGACTCCCAGGCCCCGTCCCAGCTCTCCTGAAGCAGAAACCCTGGGGTGGGGCCCTGTGAAGCAGCACACACACGCTCGCTCACTCCCACACACACGCACACCCATGACTCTGAGGCACGGTCAGCTT
Organism: Cabassous unicinctus; assembly: GCA_029593785.1. Lineage (NCBI taxonomy): Eukaryota > Metazoa > Chordata > Mammalia > Cingulata > Chlamyphoridae > Cabassous > Cabassous unicinctus. Next base: position 29,358 of record JAQZBX010014288.1, read on the forward strand.
AGAGTCTCTGGTGCAGTGGACTGGAAGAGGGGCCTGACCTGAACCCCGCCCCCACCCCCGCCCCCAGTAGCTGTTTGAGCTTCAGCAAGTTCGCACCCAGCTCCGTTTCTGCATCTGTGAGCGTGGGCAGGACAAGACTTCTTTCTGATGTCGTGAGAATGACATTTGACAGCATGAGTAAAAGTCAGTCCATACGTGTATTTATTTTTTTTGTTTAAGCAGAAACCGCCATCCTTTGTGATACAGAACACAGACCCAAAGCTGTTCTGTTTAATGGGTTGACCTTGCAACCTGGTGGCCAGTTTCTCAGACTCGTGTGTTATTTGTTGTTTAGAAAGCAGCTCACAACAATTCCGAAAACCTTCTCCACACCAAGTCAAGGCCTCAGACGGAGCCGTGGTCTCCAGTCTCCAACGGGCACAGGGACTGCAAGAGGCAGAAACTCGTCTTCGACGATATGTAAGTGGGCTCTTTGCTAAGACGTGGAGGGGCAAGACAAAACCGAGGCTCCCGGGTAGACGCGGCACGCGCCTCCGATTTGCAGTGTGGCCACTTGTGGCTGTTTTCTGCCACCTGGTAGGTTCGGTGCCGCCCTCTCCGAGCGCTGGAGCGGCCTCTCTGGATGAGCCTCGGCGGCCTGGGAGCGGGGGCTCCACAGCAGAACAAGCAGTGCTGGTGGGGAGCGTTTACAGGGCTGAGACTGCTCTTAGTGTCTGACATCTCTAAGCACCGTGTTGGGAGCTGTTGGCAGTTTCATGCTACCAAAAGAGAAGCTCTTCTGGTTTTGTTAATTATAATCGTCAAAGAATAATAGTGATTTACTCCTGAAAGCCTCCCCAGTGCCGTATTCTATGCAAAAACATAAACAATTCTTATACAGGAAAAATATCCTGTCATCCTTCGCCCAATCTTAGAGCTGAAACCTAGCGTTACTTCTCCTCCAGCATCAACTTAAAAGAAGAGGTAAGAGGAGAGGTATCAAAATAGCATCCTGCGGGAGGCAGATGTGGCTCAATCGATAGGGCTCCCGTTTACCATATGGGAGGCCCCGGGTTCACTTCCCGGGGCCTCCTTGTGAGGACAGGCCGGCCCGCGCAGTGCCGTGGGCTGATGCAGCAAGACCTCACAGCAAGGGGGAGATAAGCAGACACAGAAAAAACACACAGTGAATGAACACAGCAAGCACAAGCAGCAAGGGGGGGATAAATGAATAAATAAATAAATCTTTAAAAAAAAATCAAAATAGCATCCTGGAATGCACGCGAGGTGCTGAAAATGACAAATGATAAGTTGTAAGGTGATATTGAAAATTATCTAGACTCTTACGGGGAAAAATATTTGGCAAAGACAAGCCTAGAAGACAGAAAATATAGTTCAGGACTTTGGCTTGAAGCCTGTTTTCAACTTCAGCTCTTCAACAAGCATCCAGTAGTGTGTGCATGAGGCACTGCATTAAGGCCCAGTGTGGCTCCTGCCCTCCCATTGCTTCTGGTCCACTGAGCAGGTAGACTGTAAACCACTGACAATACCAATAGAAAATGAAAGCGTGTAGAGTCTCCGAGTCCCAGCTTTCCTGTCAGAAAATCATGCTAATGACACGTGTCGGACCTGCCTCTGAGGTCCAATGAGACGGTGGCCCCTGAGGTGCCTTGAGAATTTAAGGCACTGAGCACAAGTGTTTATTGTTGTGTCCTCATTTTAGCATCCTCTTCTCCATCCCTCACTTTCACCCAGAGTCCGGGCGTGGTCTCTTTATTCACCTCTGTAGACGTCTCGGAGAAATGAGAAGACGACATTGTTCACTTCTAGGAAGCTTGGCAGCTTCCTGCACTCTGAACATACAATTTAGCGAAAAGTTCAGCTTCTCTGTCTTTGCAGGGGTGGGAGGGCAGCTCTCCAGCAGAGCCTCGGGCCTAGTGAGTGGGGCCCCCGGCCCTGGACTCGCCCACGCAGGGCCCGCCGGCCCTTCCCTCCCTTCCCTCCCCTTCCTTCGGGCACCTCGGTTGCGGGGTCTGCGGCCCTCTCCACCAGCCCGGCCTGAGCGCGTGGCCCCCCTCAGCCTCCCCGCAGGCAGCGAGTCGCAAGGCCAACAAATAACAAATGCGCCTTGGATTTTGGTTAGCTAACGGGCACAGAGTTTGGGGGTTGAAAGTCAAATCCACATTTTTCGGGTTTGTTTAATGAAGACGTTCTAAGATCACTGGATTTGCGGAAGTTTCAGGGCGGCACAGGAGGCTGTGCCTACCCCTGGGCTGCACCCCACTCCTGCCCTGCAGCTGCCCTCTCCTCTGCTTGTCTCCTGGCACCCCCGTTGCTCTCGCGAGGCAGTGAGATGGTAATCCCCGGGGAAGGCTTGGAAATGTACCCTCCTGCCTGACGGGCATAAATCGTGCTGAAACGCTAGCCGCTTTTTTAAGACAGGAGATTAGAACCAGGTTTAAGGACAATGTGGGAATTTGCATTCAGGCATCATAACCTACCAACACCATCAAACAGAACAAAAAGCACTCGGAGGCTGAGGTGCTCAGAACGTTAAACACTTGCGGTAGCTGGTTATACCTGCGTATACGTATATGTATAAAATACAGCGTTTAAAAAAAAAAAGAATGCAAACTCAGATGGAAAATTAAAATGCAAGGAATTTTCCAATGTATGAACCAGAAAGCTAAGTCAAAAATAGCAACAACTAAATGGTTATAATTCAATCTATAGTTTCTTGGGCTATTTACAAAGAGGAAACGTTTCTCGGTCTGCTGGGGCTGTGGCTAATATAATTTTGTCACTATCGGTATCGACAAAGAGGCTGTTATCATTTGTTCTTCCCATTAGCAATATGTATAATTTTTCTGGCTGACAGCTACAATAAAACTGTTTCCCCGTTTATGGATATAGATAGCATAAAATTAAAAAGCACTCTTACATAGCCATCCCGAGGACGGATAGCTGTCATGTGCCAATCGCCATGTGTCCCATTTGCTTTGAAATCCATAACAGTAAAATAAACTTGCAACTCAAACAGCCACTCAGCTAAGAAAGTTGAGAAGATTCTTCAAGAGTGAAAGCTCAAAGTCAGTATTGCCTCTCCTTTAAACAATAAAAACAAGTGGACCTCAAGTTCCTGGGCTCGGAACTCCAATGCCTTGCCCTGAATTTCAGTCACCTGAGACTGTATAAAATATCTCCCAGGCTACTTGGTAGGTTTTGACCACCCACTAGGTGCCTGATACAGTGGTGGGGGTGGGGGGCATGGGGATCAGTTCTCAGGTCTTCAGGGGAGAAGGAGGCACATGGGCCACGTCCCCAGAAAGTCCCTTGGACCACCATTCCAGCCTTCTCTTCCTCCTCCATTCTGCGCCAGCTTCCCTGCCAGCCGCCCCCTTGACTGATGAGGATGTTAGCGGGCAGGGAAAGGACCAAAGAGAGGCCACAGGTGGAAGAAAAGGACTGGCATAATTCAAAACGAGATAATTAGCACCTTGAGTAATTTCGAGTTGCCTGATGTCCAGTTTTAGTGATCCAACACTGAGTAACAGATCCCGTACCGTGGTTTAACTGCTAAAGCCTCATCATGCAGCTTTTTAAAAAAGTAAACTCATCTTTTTGTATGATAAATGCTCAGAAATGGTTGGATAAACCTGTGATTCGGGCAACACCTGCATATAGTGGGCACTCAATAAGAAGTGTTGAATGAACGCAGTTTAATTTTAGCAACATTCCCAAGGGATAATGCCTTCGTTTTTTCCTTTCCTCTTCCATGAGGAGAGGAATCCCACATGTGTGTACCTTTGAATTCTTGGGCTTCCAAGCCTCTTTTCCTATGTTAGTCACCGATTAGACAGACACCCAGTTCGTGCCCTCGGGGTACAGACAGAACTGAACTGAATCACACTTATTTTTAAAATGTGACGCGAGTCCGCGTGTCCTGCATAACTGACAGCGTGACTCTGCCACCTCCTCTGACATTTAGCAATGCACGACAGCTGCTCCTTGACAGCCACAGTTTTAAGGTGACACTGGGGCGATTACCAAATTTTTGTTTAAAAAGAAAGTCTGTAAGCCTGTAAGCGAATGAGTGACAGCACTTGATTCAACTTGAAGCCTGGAGACTGATCTCGTTAGTGCTGCGCCACGAGCCCCAAACTCCTTGGCGTCATCATCAGTGACAGTCAGGTTATTGGCTGGAGAACATCTAGAAAGAACAACCGTGTTGTGAGAGCCCCAGCACAGAAGTCCTGAACAGAGCTGAGTGGCGGAATACTTGGCTGTGAAATAAAGCCACTCGTTCCCGCCAGCCACGTTGCCGTGTTGGGAAGCCATTGGGCCCCGCGTGCCAGAACTGCCTGCTGCTCACTGAGGAATGCGCCGTCTCTTGGCCATATCTCACATCGAAGAGTCAGTCACAGTCATCACCTTCAGCCAAACCATGGAAGGTGCCATCTGGCCCCGGGGCGCAGCTAACGGGAGCCAAGCTGCGGAAGCCTCCGGGCCCACCGGTGCCGAAGGCCATGGCACGTGAGATGTGGCTGGAAGGAAGAAAGAGAGGCTTGACATTTGTAATGTGATTATGTGCAGCCGGCTCATAGCTAAAAGGATTTTAATTTGATGGAGGACGGGAAGGTTCCCGTAGGTAGAAGGTCGCATCTCTTGCAGCATGGTTTAGTCAAAGGAGACCAATTGAAATGCTCAAGTGGGCGATATTCCAGCAGGGCGCCCCCGCGGGGGCTCGTTCTCCCGAGGGTCTCCCGTTCCCAGTCTCTTCAAAGCTGGCCCCCATGGGTTTTTTTCCTGATAAACCATCGATACACTTTGATTAGTCTATGCCTGGAATGTTTCCCGTTTTGAAATCCCTCTCTCTCAACCAGGTCCTTATTTTGTGCTCACCAAAACAGAGAGAGAGAGACAGAAAGACAAAAAAGGACTGGGGAGGGGACGGGCAGTGAGCAAGGCCTTTCAGGTCTTTCTGATTGAAATCTTAGTGCTCTGAGCATTTTAAGAGTTTTCTAAAATGTTATTATTTTAAATGTCACACCCAGAGAGGAACACCAACCCAGCTGATCATTTTCCACATCGACAGGAAGTTGCTTCTGAGTGAATGACAGAAATCTGCCGTGCCTGGCCTGTGCCTCCTGGAAAGCACACGTTGCTTTCTGTGTGTGGCCAAGAGAGAAGCAGTTGTCTGCAGGGGCATATGGCCTGTAAGAATCACAATGGATGATTGTTTGTCTAAGAAGCCAACTTGCAGGACTCTGGGGCCCCAGCCAACCCAAGGTTGCAGGAGCAAAAGCCGCATCTGAATGCTTACTGCCTGAACACTGTCTGCCTGCTCCCCTCGGGAAGCAGCCCTCCAGGGTAATGCACAGCACCCTGACTCCAGAGTGCCCTCAGCTGTCGTGATGGCTTACTCAGCCCCTGAAAATAATGAGTTAACATCTTATACACTTTCCTTGTGGACCAAGTGCCTCAAAGCTTGGTACACAGTAACACCTCTGGGATTTAGCAGATGACAAGCTGACAGACTATCAGAAGACGAATGCATGTGGTATATAGCTGCCTATTTGTCTGATTTGGATTTCAACTTCCTGTGCCGAGGAGCCTGCTTTTTCCAACATGCTGAGCTCTCATCCTTGCCAGTTTTCACAAAACAGGCTGGCTTAGCTGAGGGCGGCCTTTCACAGAGGTAGGAATTACAGAAGGAAGTCTGCTGGCCTCTGTGGGAAGCCAGCTCCATCCCAGCCACAAAGGAGGAGGGAAAGCAAGGCTGCTTTAATGCCCCCATGCCGGAAGAAATATTGAGGTGGCTCAACCACCTCGTCGCTCAGAGCCCAGACCATGTGTCTGTAGATGGAGGGAGGATGAGGGGGGAAAAAAGAAAGTATTCTATTTGGAACAAGAGCTCATGTTGTTTTTGGTTCAGAGGTCTCTTATTAACAAAGATACATGTGGCTATGCTTTGGCTTTTAGATCAATCAAGACCCGTTTCTGAGGAGCTCAAGTTACATACATCGATGATGTATAATTGAACTTTTATCAGGTTTGCTCATACGTCATAAAATGCCATTACTGTGAGAAGCCATGTGAAGAAATTTTATATGTAAATGAATCAAAAAACTCTAGGTTTTCCATATTAAAAGGAAATTGAGGATCAGATGAAAAATGAGTTTCAGTATTGAAAAAATTAGGTTTTATTTTGGTCCCTTTGCTGTATTACATTCTGTAACTGCCACAATGGTAACGACAATTTCACTTTCCTGCGGACTTGTTGGAAGTCCTAGTTGGAAGCTAGGCTTGTGGTAGCCTGCACCCACTACACTGCTGGGCTATCTAGGTGACATCCCGTTGGTCCCACTGGCTCTGTAATGACCTGTGCAGCCAGAAATCACCTGAAAGGAGAAAATGGCCCATCATCCGACGCGCTCTTCAGTCTTGAGTATAATGAGCCTCCATTGTGCGCCAAAATGAAGGTTGTAAGTAATGTGTTTGTGCTGGGCCTCTGGATGATACCTTTTTTCTCAGCAACTCATGCTATTATTGAGGTTACTGTGATATAGGCAGAAAATTACATGTGTTATTTATCTACATGCACCGTTGTGAGAGCTTGTGACTCAGCCTCCACATCGAGTTTAAAAATGCATTCATATGCTGCCGGAAAAAACAACATTGATTAAGGAACCCAGATCAGGAATTATGAGCCACTTCCATCCATAAGGCTAACTTAGAAGCTGGTGAAAACTAAGATGCTGTAGCCTATTGCCCAGAGAACCTTTTCATGCAAATGAAATACATTTGAAAGGATGATCTGCTAGTGGCAAGGTCTACAAAACACGACAAGAAAAAAAATAACCAGACTCATCTACTAGAGTGTGGAGCGGATAATGATGTGGAGACTTTCGAGTTGCCATGGAGACGGACTCTGGCTCATTGGCTGCGCTGCTACACCCCATCAAAGCCACCTCTCTTTCCTAAGCTCAAAATGAACTCAGTGCTGTTCAGGGAAGATTCGTTTACCTTCTGCCATGTGCCTGAAACTGCAGGTTGAGGATGAGCGAGGTCTGCAGCATGGCCCCTGTTGGACATGTACCAATGACAGTTTCACACATGCAATGAGTGACTAGTCCAGTGCAGCTCAGAAGGTAATTAAATGCCCAGAAGTGTAGTGTAAACAGGAAGTGCTACATGAGATCAGGAAGAACAGAAAGGAGTAAAGTTAGCAGGGAGACTTCATGGCAGTAGAATTGCGAATGGGTAATATTTGGCGTATAGTTGGTATTCAATAACTAGATGTTGAATTAATGAAAGAGCAGAGAGGTGAGTGCTCCAGGCAGGAGGGAAGGGAGGAGCAGAGCTTCAAGACAGGGGTGGCATGTTACCAAACGCATGAGAAAACCACCCCGCTGTGGTTACGGGCCTTGGTAAGTGATATGGGTTAGGGAGTTAGGCAGGATTCCTGGGGGCCTTGAGCTGAGATTTGAGCTCATCGGCTCTAGAGATTGATTTTAGGTCTTTGAGCAGGTCTTTGGTGACGTGATGTAAGCCATGTTGAACAAACTGGTCAAGGGGTAAAGCTCAGGATGAACTGGAGGGGAACAAAACTGGAGACCAAGAAACCAGAGAGATGATGAAAGCCTTGTCTTGGGTGGTGGATGCAGTCACTGAGAAAAAGGAAAAGAGTGTTTACATGGAAGCATTCGGAGCATTTGATAGTAGTGAGGCAGGGCGGAGATGAGGGTACCTGAACAAATAGGCTCCTGGTCGCCCTCTGAAGCACAGGAGCCAGGTCTGGCTTCAGGTAGGAGGTGGGATCTCGTCTTACAGTTTGGGTACGAAGCAAAAGGATTAAAAAATAAGTGTAGGTTACCAGAGTTGGAATCAAAAGCCAAGCTGACAGTCAATATGTGGACAAGGAAGGAAAGACCGCTATGTGAAGGCAAGTGGAAAGAACTCAAATGGAGGAAGTGTGGGCGTCTAGATGATGAACTAGGGGAAGCAGAGGGTCTTATGAAGGAGACCCAGGCCTCTCTCGCCAACGGAAGACGAATGGAAGGCTTCAGGCCTGCATGGCAGGAAGAGTGGGGACGCCATGGCAAGCCCAAGGTGGAGAGTTGAATCGCAGCTTAAGGAAATGCTGCCACGGTGGGCCTCATTTCTTTGTTGGAAAAGTCAGTATTGACAATTTTTTATGGAGAAGGAAGAGGGAGAAAACCAAGGTCCTTCTCTTCAGTGATTTGTGACCAGAAACCAATTATTTGCTGGTTGGTTGGTTGGTTGGTTCATTGATTTGATTAAATCCATTAAAATGAGCATGATCGCTCAGGATTACAATGTCATTTTCATGGCAGTGGTTCTTCTAAGCATTTTGACCTCTTTGGATAAAGGGGTGCTCTGACTACCAAATAATAAAGTAAAAGACCCCTAAGAGTCTAAAATAAGGCAGTTCAAAATAAGCATGTCACAATGGGTTAAACAGTTCATGATTAATATCACAACTTATATCGTGTCTCCCATTCAAGGATTCCTAACTTATAATTGATCCTCATGAGTAGGTCAAGTTTATCGATTACCAAAGAAAACATAATACCAAAAAAAAAGTTTATGCTGATGGCACTTAAAATATGAGAGTTAAAAAAATCTATCAGACGAAGCATTTAAAGGTCTGACAAGTGGCTTAATGTGACGATCAGCAGGTACACTCAGCCCAGTCTCTGGATGAGTTACCGTTATCTCCCTGCAGAGGCAGTACTGGCCAGGGTTATTGCTTAAAAATGCACATCTGCTGCTAATGTTTACTAGCTAGCTAATCAGAACTCTAGAGAATACATACCATGTTTACATTGTTACAAGGTAGACATCAGTTTACAATTAATTTCGTTACAACTGGAACGTAATCGTACAGCATTACCTCTTTTCATTGTTCACTCTGAGGCTTTAAGATAATTAAATTTATATACCTATAACTATAGGTACCACTTATGCCTATACATGACACTTATTTTCATAAGGCTACGTAAATATACTAACCCATACATATCCATACAATTATGAGGTATATTTATAACCTGTACATTAAAAAGGCATGGTCTTTTGTAAATACTGTGTGAGATAAGGTTTTTCCCTTGTTTTTTTCACCATGCTATAAAAATCTGATTCACAAATTAGGCACTGCGGGACCATGTTAAAGCCACTGTAAATGTAGGCTATCTGCATAGATTTAGTGCGTTTTGAATTGCTAACTCAAGAGGGAAAAAACCATGATATTTTACATGTAGGCAGTGATTTAGAAATGTAAAAACCACCTGATTCCAAATTAAGCAGAGTTTTTAAATTGTGCCTCATATATGAGCAAAAGGAAAGAATGTTTTTAAAAGATCTTGCACTTTAGCAATTCTGACTTTAATATCACCCTCTCTTGTAGGCCACGCAGTGCAGATTATTTTATGCAAGAAGCTAAACGGATG
>JAQZBX010014289.1:0-30959 GCA_029593785.1 Cabassous unicinctus
TAGGCCAGTATTTTTCTGCATGACAATAATCTGTGAGGTTGAGCACTGGCCATCCCTGTTTGCATGTGGCATGTGCCCTCCAGTTGGCCTGTTTAATTCTTTTAGATTAGTGACTAGTCTCTGTGGGAACTTGAGCTTGTGTTCCTTGGTTTTAATCCAACACAACATGCTCACAGCTAATCACTGAAGTTGAATTGTGGGTATCCCAAGGATTTTTCAGACTTTTCAGACTTTTTTTTTCTCCAGACTTTTCAGCATGATTTCTGATTCCTTTGGCTTCTTCTAAACCCTGATTTTTTATTTTATCTGTGATTCAAGGGCTTGCTTTCACTCTGTGGATGGAAAATTTACACACCATATCTTTGGATTTGATCCTCAATTCTCCTTAAAGTTACTGGGCTCAGTGAATCCCCCACTCCAGACCACTATAAGTAGATAAAATATCATCTCAGTTTAGTTCCTTTGGACTTGAAAGCCCTGATATTGGCCTGTTAGTTTGGTGTTCAGGGTGGGTCTGGGAGGATCCATATAAATCTGGGACTCCACAGTTAGTGGATGTCCCAGTGGAGAGTTCTGAGCCAGAATTCAGGTGGTTCTTGATATAGTCATGCCAAACGATATGTCAGTCTGGAAATTTCTTCTCGGGTGGGGTCATGTTAATAGGTTTTTTATATTAGTTGGCAAGAAGAGCCCAGTGGAGGCAACATGGATGAGAAACAAGGAGCTGGGTAATAAACTGTACTCTAGTTGGGATCAGGAAAGAAAAAAGGCTTTGTTAGCTGGTTAGACTGAAGGTTAGGGTCTGTGTCCAAGAATGCCAGGTCTTAAAAACTCTAAGGAAAGCTAGCTGCTAGTATTGTGTGACAGCCCATGTCTTTAAGGAATAGTAATATCACAGATCCTTTTCTGTTTTAAAATGTCAGATTTTCAAAGTAAATTGTCATATTTATGTAAGAAACAGATTGAAAAGGATCTTTGTCATCTAATCTAATAAATTTTTAAAGCATATTTTACAGTATATTGATAGAGTTTTTTGTAAAACTGATTCAGAGACAAATTCTGTAAAATTTGAAAATCCATAACACAGTGATAACCATATTATCATTTTTATATTCCTTTCAGTATATTTTCAATGCAAATTCACACACATATACCCACACATACATATGGATATATGTTTTATTTTTTGTTTATTTTGCAAGAGAGAAATCACACAGTATTTAGGTTTGTATTTTGGTTTTATTCTCATGATGTGTGAGCATTTCTCCATGTAATTAAATATTCTTTACAATATAAGCTTTAATAGCTACATTAAAAGTTTTAATGGCTACATCATTTGGATCTAAAATAATATAGTTGACCACGCCTTTAATGTTAGATATTTGGGTGTTTTTTTTTTTTTACTCATAAAAATGAGGCCGGTATGAGGCTACTTCTATCATAAATCTTTGACTTTCTGAATATTTCTTTAGATTAAATTCCTAGCAAGAGAATTAATGAACATTTATTGGCGCTAAGATTTTTTTCAGTTGATTTGCTTGGATTTTATAAGTAGATAATCATATATATAAAGAGTAAGAAATGTTGCTAACTCCTTTTTAACAATTATACCCTTTATTTATTTATATTTCTTGTCATATTGCATTGGTCAGAGATTCCAGAGAAATATATAATAGGGTCAATATAAGCATACTTGCTTTGTTTCCATTTTTAATAGAAAAGCTTCTAGTGTTACAGTGCCATATTTCATATGCTTATATTTTATTTAGGAATTTTTCATTTATATTCATAGACAAAATTGGTCTGTACTTTCCTTTTTCTATGCTTTCTTTGTCAAGTTTTGTAATAGGGTTATGCCAGCTTTGTAAAATGTAATAGGTTTCTCTTCTGCAGAGACATTTCTTGTGTCAAGGGGAGATCGCAATTTCTAACAGGCAAACATGCTGTATATTTGACAGGCCAGTTGAGTAGTTTTCTTTCAGGAAGATGATACATAATTGAATTCCCACACTCAGCTCAACCTGGTTACCCTGTCAGGAAGCTGGCATGTAAAATGATGTGCAATTGCTTCAATTACAAGAATGAAAGGAGCATTTAGACAATTCTCTCTTTTCTGTTTGAGATTCAGGCTCTGCCTCTGAATTTGAAGCTGTCAGGAGTCCAATTTAGCTACTTCCAAACTTGGGAGTTTGTTATGGGCCATTCCTGGTCCTGTTGCTACAAATGCCATCCCTGTAGAGACCTTACTTCCCATTATGCATTTTGTGTGTGTGTGTGTGTGCTGGCTCCTTTGCTAGAAGACTTGTCAGTACGCTTGCAGGAGAGAGATTCAATAATCAAAACATATGTTTCTGAAGGATCCTAGTGTTGACCCATCTTCTGGTGGCTCTCCAAATTCCAGGTGAGGGTTGAAAGGGTTGATCTCTACTCATGATCCGAGTACAAATATTGGGACAGTAGCAGAGATGAGAATGTCACCAGTTTAACTCATTAATTTGCCAAGCTCTATTGATGCCCCCTCCTAAATATCTTAGGACTCCCTCCAGTTTTTCCTATTTTCACATCCACCCATAAGCCACCTTAGCTCTCAACTGTATTGTTGCAAAGAACACTGTAGTCAATCTTACCAATTTCAGCTTTTCCCCTACACCACCCCAACCTTTTCAGTACAGCCACAATAGTATTTCTAAAATATTGGTAGACAATCAGTAACTGATTTGATTACTAACTTTCCTAATGATTCTCCAAAATACTTCAGATTAAGTTAGAACTCCATGGCACAGAGCAAACATTCAATATAGTTCCTACTTTCCACTCTAACCTGACCTTCTGCTTCTCCTTTCTCTGTTATTCAGCTTTATAGTGTTTCTTTCCACTTCTCCTATGCACCACATTTTTTCCTCACACATGCTTTCCTCTGCCTAAAATACTGTCTGGCTAACACCTGCTCATACTTTAGGTCTCAGCTCAGAAATCATTCTCCATGGGGTGGTTTTCTGATTCCACTAGGCTTCTTGGTGGCTCTTAGTTTTAGCTCTCATAGTACTTGTATTATGGCAAGTATAACCCTGTATTGCTCCCCTAGAGGCCTTAAAGACATAGAGAACAAGGGTTGTGTCTTGTTTGCTGCTGTTTCCTCAACATTTAGTATATTTCTCAGCACATAGTAGGTGCTCAATAAAAATCAGCTAAATGAATGAACTACATTCTTGTCTTTTGGGGAAGCTTCTTTATTTGCCCACAAGAAAACTCAATTTTTTATGACTGTGACAGGGAGCCCTCAATGAGAAGGTAATTGAACTCAACTTTTACTTTGAAACTTGAGAGATTACTCCATAGACACTAAATAAATGAATGAGTGAAGAGATGGTTTATAAGTGAATCAAGTGTCCAGGTCCTGGCACAGCACAGTAAAAATAATTTTTCTTTTTAAATCAAAAGAATGAGTTTCATCCCAAACTCTTTACTTACTACTTGTGTGGTCTTGAGAAAGTGTCATTGTCTTCTTCCATTTGATTTTTTGAAAAAAGTTATCATCTGAAAAGGGGGCCATAATCCATGCTCATTTCATAGATTAAAATAATGTTTGTCAGCACAATATGTATACTATCAATCATGATAAAAAATGAGATACTAGTACACTGAGGTATAATAACTCTAGCTACCATTTGCTGAGTACTTACTATGTTCAGGAACTTTATATGCACCAATTTATTTTTTCTTCCTAATCATCTCAGGTAAAATATATCTTCCTTTTTCAAATGAAGCAACAACCTCAGAAAGGTTAATTAAGTTGACCAAAGTCACATAGCTGGTAAATGGCTGAATCAAACTTAAAATCCAAAATAGAAGAGTTGAACATGGCAGCAGTTGGTCTCAGAAGAAACAGGCCCTAGTTCTGGTTTCTTTACCCACTAGTTTTGTGATTTGGGGACACATATTTTAAACCCCTGAGAGTTGATTTTCTTACCTGTCAAAAAGGGATAAAATATTTACCTCATAGTGTTGTTGTGAGAGTTGTAAAATAGTTTTGCAATGTAATGGACTGTACACACCAGCTCTCTGTCTCATTGCATATAATTTTCCAGAGCCCAAGAGAAAGTACAGCTATCTCAATTCTAATAACTTCATTTCCTTCTTTGTCTTCATTCTCTTCTCTGTTCTGGAGAGAACCAGAGATATCATATGATAATGCAAGAGCTTGGGCTTTGGATTGAGAAAAAGCCAGGTTCAAGTACTGGTTCTGTCATTTATTGACCTGGGGAAATAATATTTTTAAGCCTCAGTTTTACTCAGCCCTAAAATAGGGCCAATAAGAGGTATTATGTCCTAAGATTGTTTTTAGAGATTAGATGAAATAATATATATACATATTTTATGAAATTCATGATATATAAGAGGAGCTTGATAAATGATACAAAAAGCAGTATTTAGGTAAGAAATATCAATGATACATATTTTCACACTACTTATAAAGCATTTTAATATGCACTAAACTAACTTTATTTTCAGATTAGCTCTTGACATTGGTATTATTAGTTTCCCATTTCATAGATGAGGAAACCGTTGCTTAGAGAGATTTAATAATTCTCCAAGGTCACCCAGCCAGGACACAGTCATACCTGAGAGTTTTGACCTTGAGAGTAGTGCTTCATCCACCTCAGCATAGTTCTAGAGAAGCAAGGAGACTTTATAGGTTCCCAGGGAAGAAGGAAGAAATAAGTGTGGTTCACCTGCAGTCTCCAAGAAACAAATCAGAGGTCAGAGCTTTCGAAAAAGTTCAACATAGAGAGCAAGCTGGGGAATATCAGTTTCTTGAGAATGCTGAGAAAGTTATTGAACCGATGAAGCTGAGAGTACAATAGCCCTATTAAATGACCTTTTCTCTCCTCTCACGTTTGTGTGCTATGACCCAGAGACAGTTGAACGGCTGGGCTCATACTGTGGGGGACCATTTGGTATTTTGCAAATACAAACCTGGCCATCAACCCTGCTCCATAAACCCCCATAACTGGACAAGGTCATACTAGAAATGGAAGAATTTCAAGAAGTGCTAAATGATCATTTTTACATTCTTCAGAGCCATTAAGTCCAACTTTACCTGTGGATTTTTTAAGGCATTCTTAGGGGACATCCACTTCCTAAAAGAGGTCCTGGATCTACTCAATGTTATGTGTCTTTAAATTTTTTTAGATATTAACAATCAACAAAACTGAGGTGATTTTAAATATGATATTCCAGAGAGCTTTTATTATTTTCTCAAGGTCTCACCACTAAGTGGCAAAACAAGCTTTTAACTTCTGCCCGCAAATTTACTCTCTCCATAGATAGAGGGGCAAGTCTTGATTCTCTAAATCCATTAGTGATGGATATGAAATGTGGCCACACCCTGTATGGTAAGAACAGTGGACAGGCATTGGTGCTGGATTTGGTTTAAATTCTGCCTCTTCATTTATTAGCTGGGATTTTGGGCAGGTGAATAACCCTCCAAAGCCTCATCAGTGAAATATCACTACCAACTTATTGTGGTTGTTTCAAGTATTAAATGAGAAAATCCATCTAAAGTGGTAAGTATAGGATCTGATAAACAGCAAGAAACATGTTAGTTGTGACTAATATCATCTGATCTTGATCACTTAGAATCCCACCACTTGAGCCATAAATTTAAAAGTCAGGATTCAGACCAAGAAATCAAAGCTGTCTGGCTTCAGAACCTTTAATCACCCTGAACATTAAGTATGAGGAGAGTTGGGAAGATTTAAGCAGAGGATGGGATGAAGAGGGGGCTTACAATGTGCATGACATTTAATAGATCAATGACCAACATTTATGGAGTTTTTACTAAAAACTTTACATACAGTAATTTATTTCATCTTCACAATAATCCTATGAATTGAGACCTATTGCTAACCCTATTTTACTGGTGAGGAAACTGAAGCAATGAAACATTAAATTATGTTCCCAGGGTCACACAGCTAATAAGTGATAGAATCAGGTATAGCTTAGCAGTCTACTAACTTAACCATTGTGCTATACTGCATTTGTAATACTCATTAGAGCAGGGTTTCTCGATCTTGGCACGGTTAACATCTTGGGTCAGATAATTCTTTGTGTTGTGGGGAGCTGTTCTGTGCATTGTATATGTTTGTCCTGCATATAAGTAGCACCACACCCTTGCCAGTTTTGACAGCCAAAAATGTCTTTGGACATTGCCAAATACTTCTTGAGGGTAGAGAGGTTGGGGCAAAATTGCCCCAATTGAGAAACAGAAAAACTAGACTCTAATTTCTAGGGAAATTGAGATAAACCACTCTCTTTCCAAAAGAAGGCTTGAGTAAGGGGTATGAAGAGGGGAGGGAATTATTCCTCTAAAACTGTTTCCTTCTGTAAAGTGGAAGGGAAATCCTTTCTCATGTATGGAAATTTGAGCAGTATTTCTCACCACCACCACCACCACCACCACCAATAACAGGATTGGTAGATAGCATTTATTGTGTCATACTATATAGCAGAAACTATGCTTAAATTTTTTAAAGCATTGTATTATTTATTCCTTACAAAAATCCTGTAAGTATTAATTATAATTATCCTTGTGGTGGATAGATTTCAGTAATGGTTCAAATTTGTTTATGTCTCTCTGTACTCAGGCCCTTTGTAATGCCCT
Source organism: Cabassous unicinctus (assembly GCA_029593785.1). NCBI lineage: Eukaryota > Metazoa > Chordata > Mammalia > Cingulata > Chlamyphoridae > Cabassous > Cabassous unicinctus. The sequence continues at coordinate 6,665 of JAQZBX010014289.1, forward strand.
CTCACACTGAGGAAGGGCTTGGTCGTGTGACTGTTTTGGCCAATGAGACAGTCATGATGTAAGCAGAGATTGTGGCTTGCCTTTGTGCTGCTCTTGGAAACTTGAGCTGCCATGTGAAAAAGCCAAGGCTAACCTACTGGATGATGGGACATTTCTAGTCTGTTGCCCTGGTTATCCTACCTGACAGTCAGCCAATTTTATCGAGTGTCCACTGACACCAGACACATGAGTGAATTCCTGTAAGACCAGAAGAACTGCCCATCTGAGCCCCGCCGAGCCCAACCAGCCCAAATTACCGACCCATGATCATAAATGATTTTTTCTTTTATCCACTCTGTTTCAGGGGTATTTTGTTGAGGGTACAGAAAAAAGCTAACAGAAACAATTCTCTTTCACAAATGAAGACATATAGGCTCAAAGAGGTTAGATAACTTTCTGTGGTCACACTGCCAATAAGTGATAAAGATGGGAAATGAATTGCTTAACTGCAGAATCCACACTGCTGCCCCATAAGTTGGGGAGACATATTGAGAGGCAAGACAGGAGATCACAGTAGGCTGGGTTAAATTTCAGTTGAAATTGAGGAAATCTGTAGTGAGGAAGTACTCAAGTTCATTCTATGTATTTTCCACTCTTTTTTCTTAGTTATTGGGAAAACTCTTTAAATGAGAGAGGTTTGTGGATTCTCTTCACTGGTAGGTAGCAAAGGAAGTGTCTAAAGGCCTTATTATTAGGAAGAATGAGTTCCTGGACTTGCAACAGGAAAGAAAGGAAGGCACAAACTCCTGGTCTGGACTCAAGAAGTGGCCTCAGAAGCTCCATGTGGTTACCTGATAGTACTTTACTGCTGAAACTTTATCTCCTGCCATTTCTTAATCTTCTCATATTTCTAACATGTTAACTTCTCATTTCCCAAACATCAGAAATTCTGTCTTCCATCTTTCTTGGTACTTTAGGAGATGGATAGTGTTCTCCCAGTCCTGTTATCTCTTCTGTGCTCTACACCTTTAAGGAAGATTGAACACTAATCATATTCATAAATAGCCACAAAATTGACTAGGCGACTGTTATTGGTGAGTGGCAATCCTAAAACATGATGTATCTGGTAGCTCTCTCCTTTCCTTTCCACAATGAAGATCCAGTACTCATGCTTAAATGGGATGATGTTCAGTCATTTTTCTCTCTCTTTTCTTTATTCAATGCTTTCATCTGAGGCTGTTCATAGTAAGCATTCAATAAATGTTAGTAGGCTCTCCTTTTCTTCTGTGTTTATGTGTAGTTGTTTGAAAGATCCAGGTTTTGGGGTAGAACTTAACAGTGGTAGAGGCATCTTTGGAAACATCTCATTTCTGCAGTTCTGGGATTCATCTCCCTACTCTCCCAGTCCCCCAAAGATAGGCTCATGCTCTGTACTCAGTATTGAACTCAATTTTCACTCCATATATTAACTGTAATGTAATTCTTTGTGTGCTTGTTTCTCTTCTAGACTAAGTTTCCTGAGGCTTTAAAACCATATGTTTTTGTCTTTGTATCTTTCTTATCTAACCGAGGGTCTAGACTGCATAACATAAATAAATAAGAAATATTTCTTAAATGAAGAGGCCTGTGTTCAAATCTTGGCTCTCTCCTTCCTAGTTGATGACACTGAGCAGGTAACCTTTTGGAGACTATTTTCTCAACTGGAAAATTAACATAGTCACGACTATCTGACAGGGTTATTGTGAGAATGCAGTGAAACAAAATATGTAAAAGTCCCTAGGACATTGTAAACATTGAAGAACATTGTTTTCTTTCTTTTTATGTTATGCCATCTGTGAATAGGGGATGAGGCCTGTGCTTCATGCAAGATACCATGTCATCGAGCCAATTCTACAATTCTATCTCATATCTGCCTCATTTACATGCATCTATCCCTCTAATAAAAGATGCTAGTGTCTAGTTTTCTCTTTTAGCTGTATAAAGCATTGTCATTCCCCATGTAGTGTCTCTGCGATTAATGGCTATGGAATCACTGGTGCTAGGGCAGACTGGTTTTTCTTGGATTCTTTTTTGAGTTTGTAATCTTTACTGTCATCCCCTTGGCTCAGAAGATTATTAAGCATTCCACAAGGAAAGCATTCTTTTTAAAATGGTTCTGAAGCATCCATGATTGAGGAAAGCCACTTACCCTGCACTGCACTCTTGCCCCATTGCCCGATATCTAGCCAAGAGTACCCATGACCTTGGCAAAGAGGAGGCAGCTCGCCTTATTCCAAGCTCAATTATCAGGAGATAACCTTTGAAAGTTGGTTAAATAGGATTTCTTTTTCTTATTTCTTTTTCTTTCTTTCTTTTCATTCTTTTTTTTTAAGCTCAGCAGGAAAAAAAAGCTTTGCTGGAGACAGCAAGGACAAATATTTTTAAGGATAGGGGAAAGTTTTCAGCTTTTTGGGAGGAGAGAGATTGTGCATAAACCCATGGATGTACACACTTCTCTTCAGAGAGAACTTCAAAAGCCTCATGCCAGAGATTTGCTCAAAGAATGCATGGCCTGTTGGTTAGTATATAATGCAACATTTACTTTTATCCTTATAAATATTTTAACTTTTTTTCACTCTGGATTCCTTATTTCAAAGCCAAATTTCTTTCACTTTGTTTCTTGTATTGTACCTTCTCACCTGCATCCACGCAATTTTCCTTATTCTGTCTAAGGCTTGTATTAAGTTAAAATAAGTCTTCTCTCTTCTTTTGCAATCTGTTACAATTGGGCAGCTCACTGTGTTTTTAGGAAATTCTTCAACCTTAGTTTATGTTATTTTCCCCATATACTCAGGTCTCAAGCCCCTTTTTTATTTGAGAGCAGTATTTTCTTTTCTTCCTACTCTGCCCTTTCTTAGAAACAAACATTGATGGGTACTTTCTCTGTATCGCCTTCTGTGCTAAGAGATAGTAATATGAATGTGAGGAATACTTTTCCCAGGAAGAACTCATAGTCATGCAAATGCAATGCACCAAAGAGCTCTCTCTCTCTTTCATCTATCTGATTTATAATTATATAGATATCTCTCAAGGCTTGAGACCTGAGCGTTTGGGAGCAAAGTAAAATATAAATGAAGATTGAAGAATTTCCTAAATGCATAAACAGTAAGCAGCCTAACTGAAAATATCTCTATCTCTATCTCTATCTCTATCTCTATCTCTATCTCTATCTCTATCTCTGTCTCTGTCTCTACCTCTATCTATATCATCTATATCTATATCTGTATCTACATCTACATCTATATCTATATACATGGATCTTTAGGGCAACATATTTATAATTATAAATTTGTATAAATATAGATGTAGATATAGATGATACAGATAGGAATAGGAATGAATATATTGTGCAAGGAAGCACAGAGGAAAGTCTAATAGACATTCAAGACTTTGAGTGAAGGGGATCTGGAAGGCTTTTCTCTCAAAAGGTGTAAAGACACCTGAAATATTTGAAATACAAATATTTGAAATACAAATAGGTGATAGGTGTTAGCCAGCTGGTTGTGCAGGGTAAAGACGCTCTAAGTAGAATAGGCACCATATAAAAAGTCATTGAAGCTTGTAAGAATACAGATTATAATATTGGGGAAGTATGAGAATGTGGTATGACTGAAGACTAGGATTTGTCAAAGAAAATGATGGTAAATGAGGCTGGAAAGATATTCAGGGTTCAGGTTAAAAAGGTCTTTTCCTGCTGGCCTAAAGAAATGAGCTTGAACTTTTCCCTTTGCATTATGTGGGACTGTTGAAGATTTTTAAGCAAATGAGTAACATGTTCAATTATGTGTTTTAGGGAATGATTGTAAGTGGCAGGGAAATAAATAGACTACTTCAATAAGAAATTGGGACAGGATATGTCTTACTCTTTCAATTTTCCAAATTCTGACAAAAATTTCTGACTACTTCTTGAAAATAGAAAACTAACCCATGCCCTAGAAACTAAAAAATCAAAGACAGACTAAATTTCACATGGAAAGGTAGCAACACACATTCACAAAATGAGGATGGAAACAAACATACAATTTGAATACCAGGACTATAAGCCTTTAATGCAGAAAAGCATTTGATTTGGTAAGGTCTGCCATGGAAGCCGAAGGTCTTTATGGTCATGTTATTAACATTTCACTCACTTAGATTTATGGTCACAATTAGACCATAACAATCACTAATTGGATAAATTACTTTTACTTCCTTGTTTTCCAAATTCTTGTTTTGAAATCCAATAAATGTTGTTCAGGATTGTATCCTATCAGCCAGTATTTAGATTGGTTTTTGTGAAGTCTTCTTTATTTCTCCCAGGAAGAGGTGATCACTCTTTCCTCTGTGTACTCATAACATTTTAAGCATATATCTATTACAGAATTTACCATAATGTATTGTGATTATATCTTTGAGAAGTGGTACAATATAGTGATTAAAAGCACAGATCTAGAACCAGAAAGTCTGGCTTTGAATCTATTTTTTGTCCATACAGTGCATTGTGATATTCTAAAATTACTGTAAATTCTGCTTAACCACTTTGGGGAAAAGGACAAGAAAGATGAGTTGTCCCAGAATACTTAGGGAAGTTGGCAGAGGTACATACTTGAATCACCAGGAAATGCTTGGTCATTCACAGAGCTCAGAATAAGTCCTGCTGAGCAATAATGTCTATTCCTTAATAAGTAGCCTATTAGTGGTGCTTTATTTGTGATGGAGAGAGGGAAATCTTTCTCTTCAGCTGTGGCAAAAAATCAACAGTCGGTTAAGATGCTTTTGTAATAAAATTCTTCATATGTTCTATATACCTAGAGGTAACAATGGGTACCAGATTCTAGGCTAGATTGGAAACTAAATTTCACTAATTAATAGGCCCTGCTTTAGAAATTGTTCATTGTGAGAAATACCATTTATAACAGCTCAGACTACTGAAATGACAAAATGAATGGTTTAAAAATTGGAGAAAATCAGTGATATGAATCAATGAAAAGTGATATTCACATGCCAAAATAAGAACTTTCTACAAGATAGAGGAATAGTTCCCCAAATTTGTACCATGCCCATGTAACATTTTATTTAAATCTACTTACTTTTTTTTGGTATTTTAAATGTTTTATTTTAATCTTCCAGAAAATTTGCAAGAATAGTATAAAGAATGCTTGTATACTGTTTATTCAGATTCATCTTGCTTTAGTTTGCTAAATGCTGCTGGGAGCAATATACCAGAAATGAGTTTGCTTCTACAGTGGGATTTATTAACTTATAAACTTACAGTTCCAAGGCTGGAAAAATGTCCAAATCAAGGCATTAACTGAAGCTCTCTCTCTGAAGGTTGGCTTTTAGTGATCCTGGACTCCTGCCACGTGCCAACGCACAATGGCGGCTCTGCAAGTCTCTGCCTTCTCCTCCAGGCTCAGCTGTGGGCAATCAGGCACATGGAAGGGCATAATGGTGGCTAGCTCTGCTTCAGGCTGCTCCACCTTTGGCTTTTCTCTCTACCAGCTTCATTGATTTCAACTTCTGGAGGCTTCTCTCTGTCACTGTGGCTTTTATTCCTCTGCTTATAAAGGACTTCAGTTAGAGGATTAAGACCAATGCTAGGGCTAAGCTATGCCCTACTGGAACAATCTAATCAAATGGCCCTTAACTGGTCTAATCTAATCAAAAGGTCACAACAGGTTCAATTTACAAATATAATTTTCTGGGATCCATATGAATGACATAAATGACTCAATCAACACACACCTATTAACTGTTATCCCATTTGCTTTATCACTTGCGCTCTCACTTCCTATTTATCTATATATATGCAATCCATCTATTCATATTTTTTTCCAAACAATTTGTAAGTAAATAACAGACATTATACCCTTTTATTCTTAAATACTTCTGTATGGATTTCCTAATAAGCAGGATTTTCTTTCACTCAAACACAGTGCAATATAGATTAGAGTCTTATTCAATATTTCTGCCTGATAAAGTGAATCTGAGATTTACTTCTATTTATTCAAGGGAAATTATAAAACATTAAATAAGGTTAAAGACATGCTAGCCCTAAAGAGAAACTTTCCCCACCCCACCCCCACATGGCTCCCTCATCTGTTTGCTTGTTTTTGCTAGTTGTCTGCTCGTTGTTTTGCTTGTTGTCTGCTTGTCTTCTTTAGGAGGCACTGGGAACCTAGCCTGGGACCTCCCATGTGGGAGGTGGGTGCCCAATTGCTTAAGCCACATCTTCTCCCCTCTCAAACATACTTTTTTCATGCCTTTATATCTTATAGTCTTTGAAGAAATGTCTTCCCTCTCCTTTTCTTTGTTCAGCACAATGCTACTTCCTCTGGCAAGAATTTACTACCTTCCCAATGTCATTTAGAAGATCCCTGCTCTTTGTCTATATCTAACTGGGTAATGACTTTCCCTAATAAATTTTAAGCATTTGAAGGTAAGCTTATCTTATTGACTTTTGCATAATGCCTTGTTCTAATGGAACTAAATAAATATTTGTGGAATAAACACCTTCATGGATATATTGTGTGTGTATGCATTTGTCTTACCTTATGTTACGTTTTAAGCTTTCAAAGATAATATAGTCTGTGTCTTGGAGTTGAAAAATACTGACAGATCATTGAGTCTAATCCCTTTATTTTACAGGTGAGGAAACAGAGGCCAGAAAGACAAAGGAAACTTTCCCATTGTCACATAACTTGTATGTGGTAGACAGGACTAGAACCCCTGTCATTTGGTATCCAGTTCAGTCCCTTTTCTTGCTTGAGTCTGTTCAGTAGATGCAGCAAATGCTGATTGAATTGAGTGGAATTACTTAAATGTGATGCACTATAAATTGTTACTGACCCTGCACACATGTACTATTGGCAATGTTGCTAATTAATCCAGCAATAATTCCAAGGCAATCAGGCCTCATTAACGTGAGATCTGGCCTCATTTTCAGAAGCACTTTTGGACTGATAACTGTGGCCTGGCAGCTGGAGCAGATACTTTTGGCCAATGAATCACAATGCCTCATGTAACCTCCACTCCCTGGGAAGATCCTTTCCGAACTGGCCTTCTCTTCTCACAAAGAAAATGTCTGTGAGTCTGTGCCAAGGTTTCTGGCTCCCTCAGCAGCTTCCTCACCTGATTCTCCACATCCAGCTTCTTCTGAAGTTTTGTGCACAAAGGTAAGCCCTAAGGCCTGTGTGTTTCAGCTCTTTACCACCAACAGCAGAACCCAGCCAAAGAGTTCTGTGCAAAAGGTAAATACCTATTTGGGCATAAAAAATTAATCATTTTCACTTCAAAATAAGTGATCATTATTTTTCAAAGTCAGAGATAAATTTAAAAACATGTGTCATAAAGAAGAACAACATTGTGTACAAAGAGCATGTGGCTTCTATCTTCCCATTCTGGCTGGGCACTAGAAGAAAGGCACTCTGGTTCCTTATAACCCATAAGGCATTTATGCCTATCAAACTGAAGAAAAAATTATGTTTCTGTTTTCCATTTTCTGGTCTTCTTGCAGTCTGAACCCATTCACTGAGAGCAAACACCTTACTATTTTTAAAGGAAATCCTCTATAAATTTAAATGGGATTTTTAAATAATATTAACTCAGGCAGATTCTGTGTGGAAGTTACAAGCAAAGGAATAAAACAGGGGTATCTGTTTCATGTCTTTTGTTGGCTACCCCTGCTAAAGAAACTCCTCCTTTTAGAGTACAAAGATGATTGCTCCCCTTAGTGTCTAAGCCTGTCTATTAGCTACAACTCTGGAACCTGTCCCTAAAACTAGGATGTCCCCTCTGCACTGCTTGTTCTAGAAATGCATTGATTTATTTAACTGCAACATTCAGTAGGTTAACTGACATCAAGAATGGCTAAATGTAAGCATTCAAATGATGGCTTTTGGCTTTCTTTTCTTTTACATATGGCTCATTCTCAAATATTCTCATGATCTTAGTCTGGGTACCCCTTCTTCCTCATTTCTGCTTTTTGAAATCACCTCCTGTATCATTTAGGTACTCAAGGAGGATGTGCCAACATGAGGTTGGACATGCAAGAGATTTAGTGGGGGTAAACACCTGTGAAGGAAAATGGGCGGGAATGGGAGAAGGTAGGGATAGCCTTCAGACCACAATACAGTTCTCACACTGTGAAGAAGACAGAGAAGGAAAGCTAATTGAGCAGGAAGTCATAACTGCTGCAAAATTCAAAGTAAGCTTTGTCCAGGCCAATGGGGGGGGCGGGGCACATGTCTCGAATCAAATTCGCCCATTGGGGGAGTCTCATATCTCATAGGAATGGGCCTGCCTTAGTGGCCCTGTCAGGCTGTGTCATTAGCTGGGAGCAGCCCATGGGAAATGTGACTTCAGCATGAATATGGTGGTGTATCCAAAATGGTAATAGGGGGACTGTCAGTAGATTATTTTTCCCACAGCAGAAGATTGGAGTGGTGCATTTTCACAGTGACCATACCTCCCAAATAAACTACCGACACCCAACTCCTGTTTTTTGAGAGGAGAAAGTGGGGCCAAAGTGAGACAGAGAAAGGAGAAAAGCCAATAAACTTTCACTAATGAGCAAGTGACCACTTTTGAGTGAAGTCTTGCTGTGATTCTTAGAAATTATGTTGAACATGCTCAGAATTGTTCCAACAGAGGATAGAATGACTTGAGCATTTATCTACTGTTTTAGATTTCCCATTTGTTAAAGGTTTCCTCTGAGTTCATTAGTTCTCTCACACTTGGAGGTTGCAGAGCTGGATCCTGTGGTACCAGTGAACACCTTCAGGCAGAGAAGGAGAGAGATGCAAATGCTGACAGTCAGAAACGATCACAGCTGTAGCTAAACTCAGGTGGGCCAAGGGATATGGTACAGGACATCAATAGCATGTGCTAAACTCATGATTGGAAAAAAGGCTCACTTGTGGTTTGCAATATCCCTGAGGATAGCAATTAAAGAGAATCTTTCTTATTAAAGAATTTCAGCTAAAATCTTATGTCACATGACCAATCTTATGTCACACAAACACCCCTGAACCCATCACTGTAGCTATGGGAATGGAATTCTATGTTAACACCAAAGTTAATGATCAGGCCAACCTCTCCAAATCACATTTACTGAGAATGGGGTAGGGATGTTTCCCTAAAACTAAGGCTGAGCAGAATTCTACCACCACAAGATATGGTCTGAAGACTTGGAAAATGGAGTAAGATTCTAACTGACATCACTTTTCAGTATCTAGTCAGGAAATGCACGTAAGCTGGTACTCAGAGACCTCAGTGTTGCAGGAATTCCCTGGAGCTGAGTTCTTTGCAATTACCAGATGTTCCTTACTGGTGGGGAAGTAGCCCTTGCCTACCTCCATGCTGAGCTTTCAAGTGGCATCTTCTCATTGCTAGGCTCTGCTCAGAAATAGAGAAGTGCTGACAATTTGGGGATACAGTTCTCCAACTACTTTCCACATTTTTATTCAGTCATGAATATGGACCATGTTTGGTTTGAGAAGTGGCTTCTGCCCCAGGGTCTGGGGTTGGGGAAACAGAAGTATACAATTAATAATTAACAGCTTTATCTCTACTCACATGTAAGAGACATAATTAGCTGTTTCCATCTGTTGCTGATACCTGCTGGAGCCAGCCTTTCACACCTCAGCCAGATAGTACAGTGAGTGGGAGGGCCTGAAAAGGAAACATTGCAAAAATAACTCACATTTTGTTGTTTCAGATATCTTGCCCCCATGGAGTCGGTCTCCAACTTTGCTTCCCTCAGGTGTATGCAATTTGCTGTCAATTGGCAAGGAAATGTGCGAGCTAACTAATATGGAAACTGATGCTGTGTAAGGTTTTCCCAGAAGTTGAGAGCTTCAATTTAAAGAGACAAGACTTGGTGTATCTTGTGGCAAAGAGTATTGCGGTAGTGGTGTGCTATCCCAATTGAAGCCACATAACAATAAGAGAGTTGGGCTCAGATTCAGAGATGAAAAATATTTTTGTGGCAAATTCCAATTTTGGATGGGCCAGAAAAATGAGACAACATCTGGGGCCTCTACGGCTACTAGAGTAAGTAGCTTATCCAAGTCATATAGATATAAAGGAGATGACCCAGGATTTGTGTCTAAGTGTGTCTAATTCTATATCCCGTTTTCTTAATCATTGTACATCACTGTTGCCAGAGGAAGTTCTAATTCCCACAGGAATTAGGAAAGGCCAGAACAACTTTTACTTTTTGGGACACCCTTGCAAAAACGAGGTATTTAAAATAAATGTTTCCATTTTCATAGTTAATGCTTTTAAAGTAAAAAGGTGCAGTGCAATATAGTTGGGCTGTTCACAAGACAATTACAGGATTCATAAAATATTAATTCATAGTATACTATAAGTGGTAGAGTCTGGATTTGGGACATGTATAGTCAGGAGGAAGATGGTATACTCAGAGGAGGAATATTCTAGGTAAGCATATTTATGAAGGAGCTTATTTACAGATGTGTGAATATAGGGGGCCACGAAAGACAGTGTAGTAATCTGGATTAGTAACAACCAACTGTTCCTGTCTCTAGACTCCAAGGATAAGTGGAAAGAGGGAAAGCCGTGTAGTGCTAGATGCGTTGGAAGGAGCTCTGAACTTTTGTTGGGGGTCACAGCTAGCCCAAGGTGACCTCAAAGACCAGGAACCAGGGGGATCAATGACCTGACCTTAATGTCTACCATCCTTTTTACCTCCTATCAGGACTCCCCATTGGTGGTACTCAGAAACCTGAGAGCATGGCAGGGCTGGGACTAGATTGAGACAAGTGAGGTATCTAGGGAACAATATTGAAGCAGGCGCACACTGCTTGGGTTGTGCAAATGCAGGATAAGGCTTGGACATGGGGTCAGGTAAGACCCCAAAAGGCAAATCTAGCCTTTTGAACTCAAGATCAGATGGATAAATGGAAACGGGTCTAGAAGGGAACACGGAAGATATCTAGCGTGGAAAACTAACTTAACATTCTAAGAAAAACATGTTTTTTCTTTCAATCATGTTCACCTACTGATGGCTGAGACTGTATGTAAACATCATTTGGAGAAAAAGTCAAAAGTCTAAATATGAGACTGTCATGAATACAAGGATCTGGACAAATGACCCTTCAGTTACACCTTATGATAAGCCTTGATAGAACTCATTCTATATTGGTTATTGAAAGCTAAGCTGTTTTCCTTTGGGAGATAGGGAACTAGAGATAAAAGAGAACCCCAAAAGAATTCCCTTGTCTGCTGGTATAGCATATTCATTTACATTTTCCCACTCTTTTGTGACTCCCACAGTATACTTATCTTTGGCCTTCAACCCAGACCACTCAATGGATTTCCCACTGGCTTTAGCTCCTACTGCTTTAGCCATTACTTGCTACCGACCCATTTCAGACAACTAACTTTACACTCAAACATGATTTGAGGCAAGGACCTTAATTTTCCCATCTAACCTCTTTCTGACCACTGTCCTTTGCTTGACTCTAATTTAGTTGTCTTCAATTGGCCATCCACATAATGAGTTTTTCTTGTGGGCTTTGGGCAGCCACAACCTAGATGCTGCCCTGCTCCCCCTGCTGCATTTTGGTCACTCCTACCCTGGCTTTCAGATAGGTCTTGGTAATAATTTAAAATTGGACATCTCTTCTATTCATGCTCCACTATTTTACTATCGAATTTTTAAAATATCACCTTTTGAGGGTGGTGATGGTCATAAAACTTATTCATAGATTTTAGAAAATCTGGTAGAAGTTCTTTTGGAATGGTATCTCTCTTCCCTTTATATTTTCTAAGTGGTGACTGGTGGTGATTTTAATATATTTATCTTGTATATCCTTTTTGTTCTTCAAAACATAACTGTAATCATTAGGTTCTTTAGACTTTACAGGTATACAAATAAATAATTTGCAAATATTTATAGCTTTGCCTCTTCCTTTCTGTCATTTATGCCTCCAAATATGTTTCATGTCTTATTGCATTGGCCCAAATATAAATTTTAGACACATAAATAGCTCCAAGTCATGTCATCTCTTCTTCTCTTCTTACAACCACTTATGACTTTTCAGGGGACTAAGCTTAATCTAGGGGTTTTGAATTTTCTAGCCTAAAAAGCACAATTTGTTTCTAATTAAAAGAATAATTATTTTTCTTCACCATCCCCTATTTTGAATGGGTCCACAGTGTAGAAGAGAGTTTTCCAAATTGTGGTTCATGTGTTCTGGTATGTGAATAATTGTGAATCATCATTAAAGACAGTAATGACATCTATTTTAATTGTTATTTTTAAAAATTTGCTAAATATAATAACCACTTAAATATTTTCTCTCTAAAAATAGAAAGATTTAGAGAGTGTTCAAAGACATATTGAGGGAAGACAAGTGGAAGATGGCAGAACTCAATAGAGTAGGCGCATTCAGCTGATCATTGCCAACTGACATAGTGGCTTTGACTATTATATAGTTTTGAGTTGTTTTTAGGTTTAGTCATCATCCTGCTTAGTGGGTCCTTTCACGGTCACCAGTTGTGAGCTGGAGGTAGGGTTCAAGAAAAATTTTACAATGTCACACAGCGTTGGTAGGGAATAGGCTTTGTTGTGGAGGGGAAACAGCAAGAGAAGAGAAGTCAGGGACCCCTGCTTCTCCATCTTCTTATCAACTTGTAGAAAGTTGCATGGGGCCAGGTAGTTCTCCTAGACATGTAGTGTGAGTTTACATTCTACAGAAGGGATCCATTCACTTTTAATAGGGCAGACATGTCAGTGGGGGGAATAAACAGACTATGAGATGCTCCAGCTATTTACAGGAGAGTTTGTCTGGCAATGCCACATCTTCAGGACTTGGAGGCACTGGGGACCATGTGAAGTTTGTAGTACCTTCTGCCCTGGGAGAGGATGCCATTGGGGAGGTCCCATGGTGTAGCTCCTCTCAAAATGAACTTGGTCCCAGTTATCTCATTATCCAAACAATCCAGATTGTGCTTCAGGGGTCACTTTGAGACAGTTTGGCTCTTTGAGCCATATTCATAGATTTTTTTAATGTATACCTATAATAGGCCATTATTTGATAATAGAAAGTATACAGAGTAGTTGATATTGAAATGCAGCAAGTTAATGAGGAACAAAAATTTGACAATAAATCTGCAAATTGATTTTAGGCTGACCTTCATCAGATTCGAAAGTTGCATTTATCTGATAAAAAGTCTTATGTGGTGTGCTGAAATATCCTTCAATTCTAATGTTAAAAACAGAAAATATAGTGACAATTATATACAATTTGGCTTTTCATTTATTGAGAATAATGGCTCTCCACACCTGCAATGGGTTATTTGTAGAGAAGTGCTTGCAAATATCAGCTGGAAACCTTTTCTTGCATCTTATCATTTGGAACAACAATTATATGTAAAAAAAATCAGCACAAAATTTAGAATTCCAAACATCAATTCATGAAAGGAGTTTTTATCTATTTTTGATGCCTTAGTAAAATTTAAGTCCTGAAACCAACTTTTGCTTTTTTTTCCCTTTCATAAATAATTTAAAGCAAATCCACCAGATTTACATTACATGTTAAATGGAGACAAGTCAACATTTGTATTAATATTATGAACATTGCTAAATGATCTTTATAGCATGTTCTTTAATAATATAGTACCATAATATAATTCATTTTTAAAAATCACTTATTAATTAATGCTGAAGTGATTAAAAATCCCTAAGGGCTTACAATAGTGTATTTAACCATGAGAAGGGTCCATGAAGCAAAAAGAGTTAGGGAAAAACTGGTGTAATGGAAAAAGATGCCCCATTTACTAGCTGTTTGAATTTGGACAATATTCTTACATTTCTAATCCTCAATTTTTCATCATTTTAAAATGGAAAAGTGACACCTGCTTTGGAGGTTTGTTTTGATGATTACATATTACACATGAAATAGTTTGCACAGAGCAGGTTTTCACTAAAGTGGTAATTATTATTAATGATTCATTAAACACACTTACTGATCACCTATACTGTGTTAGGCATGGGGTTCTACACTCGAATTAAAAGAATGGACAGAATGAAACCTGAACATGCTAATGTTAGATTAGAGAACACAGCACTGTGTGAAGTATAATATAGAACATTGTTTTTTAGCTCATATATTAGGGAAGTGAGGTTTTCCTGGCTTACCTATACTAATCACAGTGGCTAATATACATGGAATGCTTTCTATATGCTCAGAGCTGTGTTGAATGCTTTACATACATTTTCATTTAATGCTTATAACAAACTTATCATTGTCATGCCCATTCTGTAGATGAAGAATCTGAAACCCAGAGAGGTTAAGTAATAAGTAAGGGGGAAAGCTACTCACTGAACCCTGGGAGTCTGACTTCAGAGCCCACACATTTAATCACTACAATGACCTGGGGGTATCTTAGTAGCTAAGAAAACTGATACACAGATTAGGGATTATGTACCTGACTATAAGAACAAGGTTGTAAAGGGTGGAATGGGGTTGTTTTGGTAATTGTTATTAAGTGGTTGCCAACCCTCTGTGGCAGAAAGGTGAGGACCGGATAGAAGGAGTTTGAGAAGGAAAGCCACACTGATGACACACAGTGTTTTAGGAGAAGGATAAAGAGAAATTACACTAAGGGAATATGTGAGGGAGAGGCAGAGAGAAGAACTTGCTGTTTGGAGAGGGCAGCCGGGTCAGCAATGCAGTCAATGTAAGTAATAACAGGCAACATATGGAACTTTTCCAAAAACACAGACCTGGAATATCAGAAACATAATGGTACTTCCATTTCTTTTTGAACAAAATTGAACAGGTGTGTTTTGTTGTTGTTGTTTTTAGGGGGTAACAGAGATTGAACCCAGGACCTCATACTTGGGAAATAGGCACTCATCCACTGAGCTACATCTGCTTCCTAAACAAGTGCCTTTTATCACTTGCTTTAAAGAATTAACAAAAATTATAGGGGCAAAATACGCATAGTATAAAATTGACCACTTACAGGGTATAGCAATTTGGCATTATTTATGAATTCCAAAAATAGATATTGGGTTATGTTTGTAAACTGGTTTGTTCCTCAGGGCATATTAGATTGTATTAGATTCAGAGATTTCACTCTTACTTGATTTAATTATGATTAAGGCTTTGGGCCACATCAGTAGGACGTTGAGTCCCCGCCCCCTTGGTGGGCAGGGACTCACAGAGAAAATGACAAGGCAGAGGATTTAGTTGGAGTTTTGAGTTGGAAATCTGGGAGGTAAACACACAGAGAAGCAGACACATGAGGACATAGAAAAGGCTCATTTAGACACAGCAGAGGTCCCAGGAAGAGAGACAAGCTCTTCATTTAATAGTTTATAGCTGGCCTTGTGGAGAGAGCATAACAGTTGAGCCTGGAGAGAAATGAGCCCCAGGAGAGAGATGAGACTTGTCCCAGCCTATAGCTGATATTGGAAGAAGCTGGGGCCATGGAGCCTTAAGAGGAAGAGGAAGCCTGAACCCTGGCAGGCGTTGGCAGCCATCTTGCCCCAACATGTGGCAACTGACTTTGGTGAGGGAAGTAACTTACGCTTTATGGCCTGGTAACTATAAGCTTCTACCCCAAATAAATATCCTTTATAAAAGCCAACAGATTTCTGGTATTTTGCATCAGCACCCCTTTGGCGGACTAATACACAGGGTATTATTCAATGGCATTTTGTACATTCACAATGTTGTGCAACCATCACCACTCTCTGGTTTTGTAGTTGCAAATTGGATACAGCGTTGGCAGGTACAGGTAAAAATAGAAGGCTTTTTACTTGGAGGGATATTCTGACATTAAAAAAATTATTGAGCATATTCCTCCTAAGATGACTTCTGTAGAAACCCATAGGTTCTGAGTAGATGAGCTTGTTCTCTGATCCTGCCATAGTCTTCAGAGCACAGGACTGAGGCATCCTGGAATTTCATGCTTGGCTATATGAAGGATTAAGGAGTTGTGTAGTAGAACTGGCCCAGGGGGATCACCAACTAGACAAGTAGGGGTCCCCCTTTAAGGAGAGTCATTGTGAAATCCAAAGGTTAAGGAGCATGGGCATGGCACAATTGTATGGAGGACAAAGGTTGGACTTGCAGAGCTGGGTCACTGATACAATTACAGACACATGAGTCAGCAGAGATATGCTTCTTTTCACTCAGTGCTGGGGTCCTTGGCAAAGTTCTCAAATTAATGGTGTTTCTAAAGACATCTGGAGGAATTCATGTTAGTGAGGAGTCTTTCTGTTGCAAGCTACAGAAACTCCAACTCAAATTGGCTTAAGTTAAAAAAAAGGATATCTAAGCTCACCAGCAAAGCCTTGAGGGTCTATTACTTGTAAGGCAAGGCTGGATCCAGGGGATTAGACAATTGTCAGACCTTTTTCTCTATTCTAAACTCCCTCCCTCCTCCTTTCCTTTCCTTTCCTTTACTCTGTGTGGGTTAAATTTTAGGTAGACTCTTTCCAAGTTTCCTTAAAGATACAAAGATGCAGCTTCAGGCTTACCTGGTCCTTAGTACCTTGGAAGGAAGGAAAGAGTATCCTTTTTCCAACATCCATGTGGATTTTGATTAGCTGCAAGTCCACACTTGGAGTACTTGCTGAATTTTGTGGGATAGGGCATAATGATTGGACAGCTTGGGGCAAGTGACTACCCTTATAACTAGTGAGGCAGGGCTTTTGTTTAACAGTCTTAACACGTCAGAAGGGGAGATCTTCAAAAGCAATAGAGAGGTTTTGTGACTAGAGTAAAGGGAAAACATGTGTGGGTAAAGCATGTCTACCAATGGGGCTTGCTAATGTTGGGCAGAAATCTGTCCTTATTTCCTCTAATCCAGTGCTACTCAAAATGTGGTCCATGAATCACTATATCAGCATCGCCTGGAAACTTGAAAATTTCTGGACTCCAACCTGTACTGAATCAGAACCTTTAGGAGTTGAGTATAGGAATCTGTATTTTAACAAACTTTGTAGGTCATTTTATGCACAATAAAGTTGGGGAACCATTCTCCCATTTGATAAGCCATTTTTACATTCTCCATATCTTGTTTCTTTCTTCAATTGTTTCATGAAAAATGGTCTGTGCCCCAGAAAAACGTCACTCATAAATACTACTAAGAGACCTTTGTCCCAGACTGTCAAGTCGACAAAGCCCAAGTAGCTCCTAACTCCAAGGGCATTATGCATCTAAGAAGACTCCCTTACTAAATATTTTATCCTTTCATCTTGGTAGCTGCGAAAGAATGGGGCTTTTTAGTATTCTTGTCTTGTAACAGATATCACTTAGAAATCCATTTTATAATCATTTAAACTGGTTTGCTTTTGGTCTATTTACATAATTCTGTGAGACGCATGGAAAGAGAGGCAGCATGTTATTTTTCTGCAGCCAAAAACATGGAAAAACCACTTTCTAAGGTAATTACTACTTCAATGCTCCCCACTCAGTTAGAGGGCACTCTGAAGAAGTGTACATTCTGGGTCTAGGGCCAATGAAGTGTGGAAAGAATGTGGTTTCTACTTGGAAAAGAAAACAACACTTTGTGTGAAGCCTATTTGCTTATATGCATAATTTGCATGAAAGTTATGGAGTAGTGGCTTCCAGTGCATCATGGGAGCTCATTACAGAACAAATAGTGTACTTTAAAGTCCATTGAGGTATAGTGCCCTGGGGGAGAGGCACCTGACCTCCTGCCAGCAATATTGGAGATGTGAGTCACTCTTGCTGAGGATCAAATCAGAGAGTTATATCTCCCAGTGGATGCCAGCAGAGACTTTTTAAGAACAGGCACCAGAGGTGGTAGAGAATTTTTGCAGTTTAGCCTCAAGAAAACTTGCTCACAAGGAAGGTGCACTGAGATTTCTCAAGGGGTGGTAAGCAAAGGATTGTTCCTGAGCAACCCTTCCTCTCTGCCCCCACTCCTGCCGTATACTTTGTTTTCTGTATTCCTGTAGGCTTTAGACCTCCCCACTTCCTTTTTTTTTCCTACCATGCCAATTTTGGCATTTCTCCTAGTATTTTCCATTTGCTGACTCTGTTCCTACATAAAACCCGACTTCTGGTATCCTTGCCACATCCTGCTAACATCTTGAATATGGGTACATTTATTGTGCACCTATTATAATCACAGGAAGTGCTTGGGTACTAGTGATCCAAATATGAATAAGACAGTAGCTTTACCCTTAAAGAGTTAAAAAAAAAAAAAAAGGTTTATTTTGACATGTGGTTCTGGAACTAACGATTTAGAGTGCGGCTCTGTATTGCTATATCAAAAGCAGGGGTATGTAACCTGGGTTCATGAACCCTCAAGGAATCTTTGGATAGAATTCAGGTGATTCTGTACTTAGGGAGAAAAAGCTCTTCTCCTCACTATCACTACTATCATTTTAACCCCTTACTATCCCCTTCCTCATATCTTCTAATCTAATTCAGTTGCTTCTTATTGGTTTATTCCTGCTCATATTCTGAGGTCAGTTTTGCCCTTCTGGAGGAAATACTGAATAAAATCTTGTCCCAGAAGTCCGTTGATTCTGTATAACTGATTCTTGTTCCTGGACTGTCTACCTGTTATTCAGATAAATACCTATTATAATTTTGTGCACAGGTCTCAACTCAGCACAGGACTGGCCCCAACCTGGATGCCTGACTTATAGAGCCTGTATTTCCTTCTTTGTGCCCATCTGCCCAAACCAACTTTTCCTTTGGATCCATGTAGAAGCACATTTGGCTCCAATCCTGGCTCAGCCTCTTTTTAGTTATGTGGCATTGGGCTAATTATGTTAACCTCTTAAAGTTTAATTTTCTTGATCTGCAAAATGAGGATTATAACAGTAATTGCTTTATAGGTTTATGGATTAAATGGGGTAATATTTCACAGTATTCACTATATGTTTGTTATAATCATTATTTTATTTTTAGTTATAATCATTATAATTAGTGACATGTATCATGTGTGTTAGTTATAATCTTTATTATTAATTACCTGAGAAGGTTGGATAAAAATATTGGTATATTAGTTTAGCATAATGAAGAACTTGGTTGGTCTTTGTCTCCAGTTCCTGGGGGAGGTAACCTCTATGTCTTTATAATTTTCTGTGAGATGAAGCATCTTTTGTTATTCACAGTGGGCCCAGGATCACACCTGATAGTTCATATTCTAAAGAGATGACATTGTGGTGCCATGGCTTTAAGCCACCTCATAGCAGCCAACCTCCCTGACTTCTGAGAGGGGAGGGTACTACAGATTGAGTTCCACCATGTGGGCATTGATTCCATCAATCATGCCTAAGTAATGAGATCCTATATAAACTTGGGACATCTGAAGCTCTGATGAGCTTCCATGAGCTCCCACTGTGTCAGGAGGGTAACATGTTCTGACTCCAGGTGGAGAGGACATGGAAGCTTGAATGTGAGACCCTCTAAGTCCTCATCCTATGTGTTTCTTCTTTTGGCTTCTTATTTATATCCTTTTACTATAATAAAACTATAATCGTAAGTATACAACTTTCAGTTAGTTCTGTGAGTCATTCTAGTCCAGGGGTTCTTAACCTTTTTTGTTCCACAGACCCCTTTGCCAGTCAGATGAAAACCACAGACCCCTTACTAAGTCCACACTATACTGTATATTATTTAATAAATATATCATACCCACACCAACACGTCCCCACAAGAATAATGTTTTTTTTTAATTTCAATTCAAGCTCATGTTCCCCTTGTTAAGAATCCCTGCTCTAGTCAATTATCTGTGAGACTGAATATACAAATGGACAATAACTAGAAAACTCTGACCCACTATTAGCAGTAACCAGATGAGGAAAGTCTGGCCCATTACCTAAAATTGCTCCAAGAAGCTGGCCCTTATCTCTAACAAACATTCCAGGAAGTCAAACCATAATCTGAAACAATCGACCCAAAATAACCAGAATTTGATAACTGGTAGGTTCCCTAATTTTCACTTTACTTCCAAGTAAGTTCCAACTAGAGAAAGCCAAATATGTTCCCATAACCAATCACACAGAATGCCCTGCTTTTAGTTAGCCTGCCTCCAGCTTCCACAGGTCAACAGTGTGGGTATACTTGAAGTCTTCCCTTTTTTCCTTACTATGAAGCATTCTCACTCTTCTGCCTACTTTTGAGTCTCTGCCAAACAAAAGTGATGGTGACTGACTCCCTTGTTTTAGCAAGCGCTGAATAAATAAGCTTTGTTTTCATTTGGGTGTTCTTCATTTCAAATATCAAACGTGGAGTTGGTGGGAATCCCCAGATTTATAGCCAGTTGGTCAGATGTGCAGGTGGTCTGGGTCCTGGAACTTAACACTGATACCTGAAAGGCAATCTTGTAGAGGATTGCCCCTAATTTGTGGAGTCTGGCCTAACTGTGGGTAGAGTCAGAAGTCTGCAGTATTGGCAGTTGGTGTCAGAAACTGTTGGAAGTTGTAGAAGTTTTTGATACTTGTGTAATCTGCAACTGTAATTTTGAAATCACAATTGGAAGTAATATATGAAGTATGTGATAAACAAAGACAAGTCTAGGGAAACACTATGTTGTTGCAAATGAGGGTGATTCCCACGCACAAGGAGGAGGTGAGTAATGATGAGTCTTTTTGGGGTCACAGAAGGCTCAGGCTGCAATGGGCTTCATCTGCAAACTTCAATAGGAGTGTGGCTAATATGAGCATGTTATTGAAAATTACTCACTTTGCGATGGAGAGTTTTAAGTTGTCTTTAGCTGAGTTCAAGTGTCCAGGCTTTTGAGTCTCCTTACAAAAACTCATGAAGTTCTGTAGCCCTTGTACATTGTTGCATTCTCTGTAATATTGGAAGCTAATCTACAACAGATAGTTTAACAGTTATGCAAAGATGATATTATCACCTTCACCCCCATTGCTATTACCAAACAACATAATCTCCTACTTTTCCTTCTGCTTCTCCTCGTTTTTCATCACTATCAGCATTGTTTCCATCATTACCATTGTCATTCTCCTACTCCCCTTCATCATCACTACTTCCTATACCTTCTCCTCCTTCACCTTGTCCTCCTTCTTTCAATTTATTCCACTTTTCTCATTGGATATTTTTCCTCACCCCACCCTACAATCTATTCAATTCTCTAATTAGGGTCTTTAGAGAAATATCCTGCCCCCAAATGGATGCTCATTTATTGACACTTCGTAAGTAGTGTAATATTTTCATGGAGCATGAAACTCTAACACACTCTAGAAAATAACTCTTCACCTTCATAATCTTTCTAAAGGGAAAAATTTGCATCTTAGCTCCCAAATGCCTATTTTAACAAAAAGGTAAGTGGAGATGACAGCCTTTATGCTTTCATTTATTTTTTGACCTGAAGCCAAAAAGGATTTTCCTAGTAGCAGTAGGTGAAGCTTGCTGCTGCCTTTGGCTATGTTTTTAAATCGTTAATGATAAAAACTACACAGGTAATTCATGAATACATTCTCCTTGTCAAAGATTTAACTGATTCCAATGTATATATAATGTGAAACTTTATTCAAATCCCTCTACCCTTGAACACACTGCATTCCCAAAGGTAACCACTTATAAGAGTTTGGCGTGAATTCTTCCAGTCCTTTTCCTAACTCTGTGTGTGCATATGCATATATACATACACATATATATATCTTCAATAATCTACATATTGGTTTTTAAACAGCTTTATTGTGGAATAATTGACCTTGAATAAACTACCCATATATAAAGTGTGTGATTTTACAAGTTTCGACATATGTATACACTTCTGAAATCATCATCACAAACTAGATAATGACCTCATCCATCATCCCCTTTGCACTTTTGCAATCCCTTCCTCTTGCCCCTTACCCCACCCCCACCTATCCCCAGGAAACCACCGATATACATTTTGGCTCTATGCATTAGTTTGCATTTCCTAGATTTTATTTAAATGGATTATACAGGATATATTTTTGTTTGGCTTCTTCCACTCAGAATAATTATTCTGAGATTCATTTATATTGTTGTGTGTAATGGTAATTCATTTTATTTATTGTTAAGGCCTATTACATTGAATGGATATTCCACAGTTAATTTATCCATTCATTTATTGATGGTCATTTGGGTTTCTTTCAGGTTTAATTATTTGTTACCAAGACTTTGTAAGAGCATGTGCTTTCATTTCTGTTGAGTAAATACCTATTAGTGGAACGGCTGGGTCATATGGAGGGTGTATGTCTAATTTTTTAAGATGCTTAAAAACTGTTTTTCAAAGTGGTTATACCATTTTCATTCCCATTTGCAGTGTTTTAGAGTTCAAGTTCCTCCACATCATCACCAATGCTTCAGTCCTTTTAATTTTAGCTATTCTAACCTACATATAGTTGTATTTCACTGTGCTTTTAATTTGCATTTCCCTGATGATTAATGGCATTGAACATATTTTTGAGCCCTTATTTGCCTTCTGTATATCTTTTTTTTTTAAAAAAGATTTATTTATTTATTTATTTATCCCCCCCTTGCTGCTTGTGCTTGCTGTGTCCATTCGCTGTGTGTTTTCTCCGTGTCTGCTTATCTCCCCCTTGCTGTGAGGTCCCGCTGCATCAGCCCACCGCGCCGCGCGGGCTGGCCTTCCCTCACAAGGAGGCCCCGGGAAGCGAACCCGGGGCCTCCCATATGGTAAACGGGAGCTCTATCGATTGAGCCACACCCGCTTCCTGTATATCTTCTTTGGTGAGGTGTATATTCAAATATTTTATTTTTAAAAATTGGGTTGTTTTCTTACTATTGAGTTTGAGACTTTTTAAAATATTCTGGATATATTCCTTTATCAGATTTGAATATATACACCATTCTGTGGCTTGTTGTCATTCTTTAATAGTTTCTTTGGATGATTAGAAGTTTGAAAATTTTATGAAGTTCATTTTGTCAATTTATTTTATTTTTATATGGATAATGCTTTTGTTGCCATATCTAAGAAATTTGCCTCATAAAAGATTTGCCTTTAAAGTTGAACAGGCACTGTAGCATTATATCAATGTTGAATTTCCTAATTTGGAAAACTGTAACTGTTTATAAAAGTGGAAGTCCTTGTTCTTAGGAAATAGCCCTGGGATATTTTGGGGGGGAAAGCATGGTGTATGCAACATACTCTCAAAACATTCAGAAAATATAATAATATGTCTATATGGAGAGGGAGTTAAGATAATGGTTTGGAAAACATATATACATCTATAGCTGTGTTTTTCAGCCATTTTTTTTTTCATTATTGTCTTCCTCCCAAGAAGTCTTCTTGACATTTTTCCTAATCGCCTTTGCCTGTATGTGTATACATAGTACATACAGGCAATTGTGTGTGTGTGTGTGTGTGTGTGTGTGTTTATATACTCTATGCATTTCTGTGCCTTATTCATAAAAAGAGTAATTTCCCTCTTTGGGGACTGTAGAACCCCTTATTGAGACTGCATGTATAGATAAATTAGATAAATGATAGTTAGATGATTTGATAGATAGATAAATAGATGATAACTAGCTAGAGTGATAGATGGATGGATTTAGATAGATTATATACAGAGAGAGACAGAAAGAAACAGCACTAATGTGATGTGTTAACTAACTGGTGAATCTGAGTGATGAGTATATGGGAGTTCTTGTACTATTTTTGCAACTTTTCTGTCAGAAATGGTTTCAAAATTAGGTTTTTTTTTTAAAAAAAGATTTGCCTTTGTTATTTTTATTCTAGAAGCTTTATAGTTTTAAGTTTAATATTTAGGTTTATAATGATTTTGAATTAATTTTGACATATGGTGTGAGGTATGGATCAAAGTTTATTTCATTTATCATCATTGTTCAATACAATTCAATTGTTCCAATACCATTTATTGAAAAGATGATACTTTCTCCATGGAATTGCTTTGGCAACTTTGTTGTAACCAGTTGTTAATACGTATGTAGATCTATTTATCGACTCTATTCTGTTCCATTGATCTCTTTTACTATATTTACACCAATATCATGCTACTTTAATTATTGTAGCTTGAAATTAGTTATTGTGTTGTACTATTGAAATTAGGTAGTGTTAGTATCCAACTTTGTTCATCTTTTCAATGTCCTGGCTATCTAAGTCGTTTGCATTTCCATATGAATTATAGAATCAATTTGTCAATTCTTACAAAAAAACCTGTTGGGATTGTGACAGGGATTACATTGAGTTTATGGATAAATTTGGGCAGAATTTATATCTTATTTATATTGAATCTTCAGACCCACTAAAACGTATGTCTCTCCATTTATTTGTTTACTTTTTCTCAACAATGTTT